>JAEANM010026504.1:0-10723 GCA_017656035.1 Myanophis thanlyinensis
CGGGGGTCTAACGACTATTTTCTACGTACTTGCTGCTCAATGAACCAGAAATCAATCATTTGAAACCAGAAACAGAAATTTTTTGAAAATTTTTTACACAGTGTTATTTGGAAAGTGTCATTCCTCCATCCTTTCACCTTGTTGCTTCTTCTTGAGTATTACAGCTGAAACCCATCTGGAAGACCACTGTAAAATCTAGACCTTTACTGGGTTAAACTAACTATATTCCCCAGGACTAGAAACTCAGCCATTCTATTTTATAGATGATTAAAGCCACGGATCTCAGAGGACGTGGATTTATTTAGATGTAAAGCTGGTTGAATCAGTCACGGGTGGTTAAGCAATGTATTAGTTGTTCTACCTTAACCTATTATAATTCCTAACCTATTTTTATAGTTTGGAGTACAAGCTGAACCATACACAACTTACATTTGAAGTGCCAAACCAGCAGCCCAACCAACAGAGAAAGGAGCAGGCAGACGGATACCACGATGACGGCCACAACCCAACGTTTTGGACCACGCTTCTCCAGCTTCTTGGTGTTCATGGCGGGGAGGAACTCCACCCCTTCCTCAAGGCCGTTCATGTCCTAGAGTGACACAGGACAGACACGATCAGGTTGCATCCTAACACATCCAAAGTCCCAATCTCTAAGTACCCCGTGGATGTTTTTCTCACCCAAATGTATTCAGCAGGGTCAACATCAACATCTCCCCTGACACGCATTGCAAGAATACCTTTCTGCTTGGATGTGATCCCAGTTCCAACCGACAGCTGAATATTTCTTTGGACTGGTAATAGAACAAGGCCTCAGGGCAAAGCAACCTCGTCTTATTCAGTTCTTTTCTCCAGTTTTTGAGTCCATTTCTCAGCATTTGTTGCCTGAGACTATTCTCTGAGCTTGGTTGTTTTCTTGCAGAAGTTGCATTACCCAGCTAGGTAACTTCATCATGCTAACACTGATGGTGTTACCTAGTTGGGTAATGAAATGTCTGCAAGAAAACAACCAAGCTCAGAAAGCGTCAAGGAAGCTACAAATATTTTCTTCTAGTGGGTTAGACTGGCTCTGCCTACAAATCTTTGCTAGATGGCACTAACAAGACAATCCTTTCCATCCGTAAAGACGTAGCCCTGACATCCTTAAGGCAATTCAAAGCATCCAGAAGGTACTACAAGTTCCATCAGTCATAGCATGTAGAGGCACCAAGGTGTGAACGATGGCCTAGGCTGGAAAAAACCAATCTGGTCCCCTGATTCTTGAGACTCACAAAGCAACAAAAACCCAAGACTGATTAAATAGGCTCAAAGCTTTATTTATCCTCTCTTACTTTCCTCCTTACTCTCAGTCTCTTACTTACTTCTAATTAGCTTTTGCTCTGTTGGATTTTGCACGCTCAATTTTTTTTTCCTCTTTAAGCTCCTGGGATTAACTGACTTGCATTTAAATTGCTCTGCGTCACACTGCAAACCAGCTCACAGTCACATATGTGGCTGTAAAAAGCAAGGCGGGCAGACAGATGGATAGACACAACAGTTATTTGAGTGCTCAAGGGGAACGGGAGCACCCCCTTCCTAATGCAGGCGGTCGTGTAAGCATTTCACTGCATATCCTACCATGTATGACTGTGCATGTGACCAATAAATTTGAATTTGAATTGAATGCCTGGTCAAGAGAGACACACCTGCTACTTCTCAGCCCATCCACCTGCTTTACCACCAAGAGTTTACACTGCTTGCCAGCAGCAGCCCTCTGAATTATAATATCTGAATTATAATATCTACCAAGCCATTCTCTCAGCAAAAGTACATATGCAAAGGTTATCTCAATATTTGAGTCCAACACACACAGACTGTATAGAGAAACGTAATCGCTACTGCGCAACGGCTTCTTCTTAGTGACATGTCATAAAAGTGCAGGACCAAATAAAAGCCCATGGATTACTGGAAGATTTAAAAAATCTGGAATAACCATTGGCACCCCGTGCAAGAAAATATTACATATTTCAGGTCTATACTCAAATTCTCCCATCAGAAAAAAAAAAAAAAGCAGAGTCCTGTGGCACTGTATCTAAAAACAACAAGCACAGTTGTGAAAACAACAGCTAGGCATGTGACATTCAGGTTGGGGGGCAGAATTCGAATCGGAGACTCTGGTTTCTTCACCCATCGATCACAGCCTGAAAAAAAGACTGTGCAAGCCAAACTGCTTAACCGCAAATCAAAAATGGAGAAAACCCTTTAATTCCTTGGCCCTCTCTTGTCAATCTTTTCCAGCTTCTACGACCCTGGGCCGGTCTTGGTGAACCCAACCCAACCCAACCCATCTTACGGGACCGCCTGTTGCCACCGTCAGCCTCCAACCGACCGGTGCGCTCCCACAGGGCAGGCCTCCTCGGGGTCCCACTGTCGGGACGGTGTCGTCTGACAGCCCCGAGAGTACGAGGCTTCTCTGTGGCTGCACCCTCCCTGTGGAACGAACTGCCCCCGGAGATCCGGACCATCGCCGACCTACGGACCTTCCGGTGTGTATTAAAAACTCTTTTCTTCCAGCAGACCGGTCTGGCCTAACACCAAGCGGGGTTTCAAAATTTTAAAATTTTATAATTTTAAAATTCTAAATTGTTTTAACTTTCTTAAATTTTAACTTTAGTATTTGGTTTTAATTTTTATTGGCCAATGATTTAATTTATTTTAAATTGCATTTTAACCTTTGTATGTCCTGTTTTATACAGCTGTACACTGCCCCAAGTCCTTCAGGAGAGGGGCGGTATAGAAATCTAATAAATAAATAATAATAAATAATAATAACCCAGCCTCACAGGGTTGTTGTTGTTGTTGTGAGTAAAATAGGAAGAAGGAAGAAGGTGTGGTGGTGCAAATGTCCGCTCCCTTGAGCTGTTTGTAAAAATAATAATAATAAAGGCGGGATACAAAATAAAACACTTCAATAAAAATGCGTTGCACTACAGTTATGCTCCTGTGGGTTGGGAAAGGCTGTTCTGTCGCACAGAAACTCTGAACACACCGCTGGGAAACTTGCACACTCATTCCCAGAAACTGCAGGGACCTCTGAGTATTGCCTGCACACTCACCGAGGAGTTTCAGGAACACTCTCTTCTCACTGGCCCAACCCAACACCTCTCTCTAGCACCTGAGAGTCGATCCGGCCGAAACAGGTTGTCTCAGCTGGGCCACACCTGTGCTACACTCTTGGCAGCAAGACCTGCAAGGTGATCCAATCCCTTCCTTTCTATCGTCTCAGAAAGGAAAAGAAAGGCGTTATTTTCTTCCTTTTTTGTTCTCCGGCACCAACCCAAGTTGAGCTAACAACCTGCTTCTCTTCCTGTAACCTTTCAAGAAATGGACATTTTAAAGGGGGTGTGTGTCAATTCCCTTCCCAAAGAAAACAGAAATGACAGACAGGGGGAAAAAATGGTAAGGATGGATCCCAGGAAGTACTGTACCTTCCTACTTTCCATCTCAGGCAGGTGAATGCTACCTTGTCAGGCAAACCCACCTGGATGGGAAATAATGCTGCCTCACCTGTTGCATTCAGCCAGTGTTCTTTCTCTTTGACCTGATAAAGGTGCGTGGACGTGACTCCTTGTTAACCCTACCTGTCAAGGAAATAATCTACTAACTGAGGAAGGGTTCAAATCTCCTGCTGTACAGCCAGACGGCTCTGTTTATCAATGTAATGAATTTTCTCACGGTTCCTTGAAGCTTCCCTCCAAAAGACACACATTTCTCCCGGTTTTGAGCCCATTAAATTCCGCTCGCAGTTAAAAAACAACAAAAACAACTTCAAGTTTCGCTCTTTGCTAACCCGTCTCAACCGTTCTTACCACAGACGGTGACAATGGCTTTCCAGACTCTTGGCTTTTTCCTTCAAACGATAGGAACGGCATTTGTTTTGATTTGTTTACTTCTAACCCGCCTTTATCGAATTTTATGGATAACTCCAGGCGGTGAACATATCCATCGCACCTTCCTAGTCCTAGTTTTCCCACAACGAACAAGCCTGTGAGATGGATTGGGATGAGAGATAATGGCTGGGCCAAAGATGCCCAGCCACCTTTCATGGTTAAGGCAGGACTAGAACTCTCAGCGCCTGGCGCAAAAGTCACCCAGCTGGTTTTCATGGCTAAGACAGGACTTACAAGTGTGTACAATATATTCAGGCGTGTACGTATTCATTTCTGGGGTTTTCATTCTAGATTTCTCCTCTTCCTTACTGATATTTGGTCACCACGGCCATGGCGGCGCAGTGGTTAGAATGCAGTACTGCAGGCTACTTCTGCTGACTGCCGGCTGCCAGCAATTTGGCAATTTGAATCTCACCGGCTTCAAGACTGACTCAACCTTCCATCCTTCTGAGGTTGGTAAAACGAGGACCCAGATCGTTGGGGGCAAGATGCTGAGTCTGTAAACCCCTCAGACAGAACTGTAAAGCACTGTGAAGCGGTATATAAGTCCAAGTGCCATTGCTATTTTCTTCGAGATCATGGAAGACAACTTTGTCGACATAATGGTTTCTCACAACCTGGGAGCCTTTGCTCTCTGCCCTCCCACCTCATTTCTGACACGGTGCTTCCTTTTCCTCTCTCTAGTCTGAAATTTAAGTGTTGTAAGATTAAGAGTCAGAACTTGGCTACTGTTTGTTTTTAGAAACTTTAAAAGGATGTGAGCGCTCTCAAATAGCCAACCTTAAATTTAAGGCTGCTCTACAGAAAGTTGGTATTCAGAGTTTCATCTCTGACTGCAGCTAAAACTAATTATTTAGTCGTTGGGGTTTTTTTTGTTCAAGACCAGTCATGTTCATCAGCTTATTAGTTGGAATTATATCCCACTTTTCTTCCATAGACTCCTTCAAGGGAGTGAATAACAATTAAATTAACCACCTTTTAAAGTTGGTGAAGCTCAGAAAGAATGGCTGGCCCCAAAGTGCCCAGTAAGTTTCCATAGGGTGACCAACCGTCCTCTTTTGGCCGGACATGTCCTCTTTTTACGTCCTGTCCGGGGCGTCGGGGCGGGTTTTATAAATTTTATAAATTTACCCGGACGCCCCGGACTGGATGTAAAAGTGGCGACGTCATGTCCGGGAAAATGGAGAAAAGCGAGAAGCTCCAGCAAGAAGTTCCGGAACAAGCTTCTTGCTTCTCAGCCTATTTGCGGTTGATTGCCGGCGAAGGGAAGCCCCCGGGCCCCCCCCGCCGAAATGCCCCCGTTGCCACCGCCGATGCCCCCGTCGAAATGCCCCCGTTGCCACCGCCGAAATGCCCCCGTTGCCGACGACGACACCCCGCCCCCCCGCCCCCCCACCCCCAATGACGCCGACGACGCCCCCCCCGGCCGACGCCCCCCCCATCCTCTTTTTTTGTTTATCAAATATGGTCAGCCTAGTTTCCATCTATTTTAATCATTACTGTGCAATAATTCACGCTCAAGGAATTAATTCTACTTCCTTGCCTCAATCCAAAGTCAAAGATACACAATTGCCTTGTTATCCTAAAGTTAGAAAAATCCTTGTAGCTCCATCACTGGGAGCCACTAAAACAATTCAAAAGAGAACCAATTTGAGCAAGTGGTGAATGTACCCAAGTTAGAAACCGGGAGACTGGGATTTCTAGTCCATTTTAGGCATGAAAGCTGACTGGATGACTTTGGGCATATCGCCAGGAGATGGTGAGTTCTAGTTCCTCCTTAGGCGTGAAAGCCACTTGGGTGACTTTAGGTAAATCACTCTCTCAGCCCCACCTACCTCGCAGGGTTGTCGTTGCGGAGGAAAAGAGGAGGAGGAAGAAGGAAGGATGTTCCCCAAGTTGAGTATTTATAAAAATTGAAAAAGCAGGCTATAGGTAGTCCTATATCACATCCAACCGAGCCCTTACATATCCAGGTACTTTTCTTAACAATAATACTGAAATAGTTTTCTAATCCCTTCCATTTTTTTTTAAATATTCAGAAATATCTGATCATCTTATTTCATTAATGCATTTCATTAGCTTTTACGTTCGCTAAAAAAATCTAAAATGATGTTAAGTCTCTAGCAGTGGTGAAATTCAATTTTTTTTACTACGGGTTCCATGGGTGTGGCCACAGGATTAAACATCACCAAACACAGAATTAAACTTCACCAAAGTTACAATGTGATAAGGGGAGAGGCAGTTTCTGTGAGCAAGGCAGTAAAGATTAGACTGCCTTATTTACAGGATTAATCCTGTAAAGTTAATCTTTACAGGATTAATCCTGCAAAGTGGGAAAAACAAAAACAAAAGGAGATTTCTTCTAATAACCAATTCTATTTTTTTTATATAGAATTTTTATTGAATTTTAAACATTTAAAACAATGCATAGAATAAACAACAATATTCCACCCTGTGCTATACATAAGAAAGGAAGATTTGGTTCTTCGGATGATTCCTCATGTTTGCCAAAATCCATTCCTCATGTTTGCCAAAACCGATTCTACAGAACCGGTGTGAACCAGCTGAATTTCATCTCTGGTCTCTAGGGACATAAGGGACATAAATTTCCTACTTTGATCTTGGACCTCAAATGAACCAGCTGTTTTCATCACATGGATGCATGAAACCCAACCCTAATCTAATACTGTACAGTACTAAATTAATATCAGAAACACATTTTTATCCTGTTTAAATGCCTACAAATGACAACACATTGGCATTAATGAATCCCTGAGTTATATAGGCCGCCCGTCTTACCTCAAGATAACGCTGACAAATGAAATCTAATGAAAAAACTTCAGCATGTATGTTTTGGACCTCCCCAAAAGACTAGCAAGATTGGTTTCAGCAACGAGAAAACAGTTTTGCAAAGCGAGTCGGGAAACCGACGGCTTTGTAATCATTCACCGAAGCTGAGTTCCTTCTTCAAGACAGAGTCTTGCCACACAGCTGTTGTGTAACCTGAAGTCTGGTTTCATTTAATCAGTTTGGGGACTATTATCTTCATTTGATGACTCACCGCTCCCTTTAAACGCAGTTGAAAATATGTGGAAGTTCGACCATATATGGATTAGTTGGTCAGCAAAGCAAAACTTAACTTCAGGAGGTTTCCTCAGAGGAGAGATCGCTCTTTTGTCTTCCTCCTTACTCATCTCCATGGGAAGGTCAAGGACAGCTAAGAACATTCAGAGTCATTTCAGACACCCACACAAATTTAAAAATGCATCGATACAACCACCCCCCTACCTATATCTCTAACCAGCAACACAAGAGTGGCTAAATTGTAGTAGCCCATGTGGTTTGAAGTCTGCTGTAGATAAATCACGGTTTCTAATTAGGATATGAGAAATCAGATCAATGTCTAGAACAACGTATTTTAATCTCAACAACTTTAAGGCGTTTGAACGTCCGCTCCCAGAATTCCTTGGCCACATTGGCTGCCGGCTGGGGAATTCTGGAAACTGAAGTCCAAGCAGTTTAAACTTGCTGAGGTTGACAAACACTGTTTGAGAAACCATTGGAGAAAGAAAATAATGTTGCAACACACCTTTTACAAACTATGTAAGGAATGAGCAATTCTCCCTGAACTAGAAGATTTTGGCCAGGGTTAATACCAACGTGTCATTTTAACAACACAAAAGCTGCAATGCGTGTTACCACTTGCTTTCCCACCAGTTCTTCTGTGGACACTTCACATCCTTTAGATCAGTGGTGGCAAACCTTTTACTTACCAAGTGCCAAAAAGTACGGGCATTGTGCGTGCCATCCGCATTTGCGTGCGGCTCCTCCACATGCGCTGCATGTGCCTCTGTGCCATCTGCGCATGCACACAGCTTTTGCACATGAAATGCACACATGCTGCATGCAGGCACTCACCCACATATGAGCAATTTCATGTGCATGTGCAGGAGAGCTCCAAAGACCAGCTGGATTTCCTCCTGCAAACATGTGCATACACAGCGGAGGCCCAAAGACCGGCTGGGTCTCTGCAATCGTGCATGTGTAGATGTGCAATCGCATGTGCATGCTCAGCTGGAGGGAATTTGGCCGACAGCTTGTGTGCCCAGCAAGGTGGCACCGCGTGCCACCTGTGGCACCCGTGCCATAGGTTTGCCATTACGGCTTTAGATTTATGCTGCTATCCATCAGAGAGAGAGAAAAAACATTACTAAAGAACAAAACACCTGCATGCACATGTATCAAAATATTTCGGAAAATTCTCACTAGAAACTACCTTTTCACTGACAGTCATGTAAAGTAGAACTTATCTGTGGGTTGAATTGAAAACAGATTCCAGAGGAGGAATAGAACACCAGTTATAGGTTGGTCAAAAATTCTGAGATTATTTATTTTTATTTACTTTCCCCTCTTTCACTGGGAAGTGTCAACAAAATATATTTTGCAACATCAAGCGTCGCTCAACTCTCCCTCAAAAATAAAACCACCCTAATTGGAAAGGTCAATCCTTGGGCCACATCTACCTTGCACAAACTACCTTTTCAGGTGAGTTTGCTTCCTGCATTTCCGAATACTTGGGGCAACTGTGAATGTTGAAATGGAGAGTAAGTTAAATAAAAGAGAAGTCACACCTGTAAACCAGGGGCATGACTCACAGAATTAAACACTGTTCAGAACAATAGATGGTTCTCCTGCTTGGGCCGGTGGGATTGGACTAGATGATCTACAAGGTCCCTTCCAACTTTGTTAATCTGTTAAATATAAAGCTGTGTAGGCAAATAATGGCAAACAGATGCAGTGAAAAGTTCCCTTTGAGGAGTGTAAGGGATGTCCTGGTCTGTGGGCAACCTTTAACAGATTCAACCACAACCTACTGCAGCCACTGCTAGCTGTAGAACACAACAACAATATGCCACAAAACACAATCTTGGGTCTTCTAATTCAATGATGCAGGTGCTTTACAATTCGAGAGGGGAGGAAAGAGGAAGAAACATAACCATGTGGGAGATTTCAGGTTGAGTGACAGGTGAGAAGGTGCTCAGCATAAGACCAAGTCCTAGTTTGACTCTTACTCCAACAAGAGCCACAGAAGAAAATTAACCAGACGATTTTCCAAGGCAAAAAGGAAATCAACCTTAGGAGAAAACCAGTTTCAGGTCTAGTCCATTCATCATGAAGAAGTGATGCTTGCTATACGTCATCAACCACTCCGGGCATCCAAGCGTGAGTATTGCTATGAGCTCATCCCAATGGTATGTACTCATTGCAGAAACGTAAACCTCCTCCTTCAATAGAAATCCCCAGAGTAACTTATAGAAAAAGAGGAGAGAACCTCAATTAAAATTAGTGTCCAACCATGCAGGAAGAGAAAAAAAAGAAGCGGTTATAAGCCTGTAGCAGGAAGACATCGGAAGCCCAACCAACTGATCACGGTGTACATTTCCAAAGTTATGAGTGTCAAAAATAGGGGAAGCACCCACAGAAAAGAAAAAAAAAAGACATCTAACCCACAATTCAATATCGCACAAGGTCGCATAACAGACTTTGTCATTTGCTTTTAAGCCTTTTCCCGGTCGCAAATCATGGAAACTAATTACCTGCCATAAAAGAACATGACTGTTGGAAGATGATTCTGGTTAATCTTTAGCAGGGTTGGTCAAGAGACAGATTAAAAAATATATATATGTGAAAGAGAGATCCAAACCAGGAAATCTTAGTTCTGCCCTGAATTCCCTTGTTAAATGTTGGGCTGTAACTGTAGATTGGTAGCTTATCTAAGTACGGTGGAGGTTTAGTTCTCACTTTTAAGGCGCTCCATGGCTTGGGACCCGGGTACTTACAGGACCGCCTGTTGCCACCGTCAGCCTCCCACCGACCTGTGCGTTCCCACAGGGCAGGCCTCCTTGGGGTTCCATTGCCTGGACGTTGTTGTCTGGCAGCCCCAAGGGTTCGAGCCTTCTCTGTGGTGGCACCCTCCCTCTGGAACGAATTGCCCCCGGAGATCCGGACCATGACGGACCTACGGACCTTCCGGCGCGCATTAAAAACCTACTTGTTTCAACAGGCCGGTCTGGCCTAGTACTTTCAATGGGGGTTTTAAATTAGTTTTTTAATTTTAAATCTTTAACCTTTTAAATTTTTCAATTGTTTCATTTTAATTGGTTTTAATTTAATTGATCAGCCACTGCATTTTTTTTTTAATTTAAATTTTTGTTTTTAGATTGTTATATATCTGTGTTTTTAATGGCTGTACACCGCCTCGAGTCCTTCGGGAAGGAAGCGGTATAGAAATCAAATAAATAAATAAATAAATAAATAAAGCAGACTAAAATTAATAAGAAGTCCTGCACAGGCGCAAGTGGGCCTCAGATCCTCGTTTTAATTTGTCCTCGTTTTAAATAAACACTAGTTATTTTATGACTGTTTCCCAAACCAATTTGGTAAAGCAGATATTAATCCTGCCGATTGCTTTCTATTCCCTTGTAATCCTATGCAACCCTAGTTTGCATTAACAGAGGGACAGAATCAAGATCGTGTACCACTCTCTAAATTTATTTATTTATTTTATTTATTTTATTATCAATATTTATATACCGCCCCCTCTCCCAAGGGACTCGGGACGGTGTGCAGCCAGATAAAATACACAAATAGACAATTTAAAACCAATTAAAATTAAATTAAACTAAACTAAAGGCCGATTAAATCAAGATTTAAGAATTTATAAAGTCAGAACAATATAAAATACATTTAAAACCAAATTAAAACCAATTTAAAATTTAAAAATTTAAAATTTAAAA
>JAEANM010026505.1:0-10723 GCA_017656035.1 Myanophis thanlyinensis
ATAATAATAATAATAATAATAATGTATTCCTTTGCTGGCTAGGAAGTATTATGCAATACAAAGACCCCGGAGGGTGTGAGAAGCAGCAGGATTGAGACTGGAGGTATAATTCTGCCTTTTTTCTCCACCACGCAGATTGAAAACCCCTCCCCGACCTCGAGGGCAGCGCCCGGAGCCTGAGTCACGAGGGGTGAGTGCAGCCCGCTTCTAACTCCCCTTCCCAAATCCAGCCTGGACTAACTCAGCTCTTCTGCAACACACCTGTTACCCCACCTTCCCCCTCCTTCTTCTTTTTTCTTTTTCCCCTCCCCAACCCAGCAGGGCATCGGCAGTTTTCCTGAAGCAGCCACAGGCTTCCACATGGCATTTGGCATTGGCGCATTCCCCTTTGGCTTTTTTGCTACGGGCTACAGTGGTCCAGGAGAAAGAGCAGGTAAAGTCCTGCTGTAAAGAGGGGGAAAGGGTATCGATACTTACACAATTTGTCTGCAATAGGCTTTTGGTTCCCTACGTCCGTATTTCCTCTGTCTTTCTACTGAGACAAAATGGGGTCTACCTCTATTCTTCCCAGCTTTTAGGATTGTGCCAAGACCCATCCTCAGGGAACTTCTCTTTCTCCAGAACGAGTGCCCTGGGCTACATGTTGTATTTGTATTTCCGTGGTGCCTGGTTGTGTGTGTGGCTTTGTCAGACCTGTCCCAGCTTGGATATTCAGGGAAGAAAGACCCTCGACTCCATTTGTAGCGAAAAGTTTTTCTTTACGAAAGGTCTCTGGAAATTTTCAGTCATCCCAGGTCATGGCTGTCCCAAAGGTGCTTTTTCAAGAGGCAACTGGACTTTCTGGTTTTTCTTTGAAGACGTTTCAAAGGAATATCAGAAAAGCTCAGGAGGATCTTCAGCCAACATAATATATGCGCGCCCACTTCAAACCCAAGTATACACTAAGGCAGAAGCTTGTCCACCCCAAGGATAAAATACCCAGACATAAACTGAGCAACATGATATATGCAGTACAGTGCAGTGAGACATGTGCAGATCTGTACATTGGGGAACCAAAACAACCACTTCATAAACGCACGGCACAACATAAAAGAACAAACCCATCAGGATTAGAATCAGCAGTCCACATTAAAAGATAAATGCCACACTTTTGAAGACAGCAAAGTCCACATTTTGGACAAAGAGGACCACTGGTTTGAAAGGGGGGGTGTCAAAGAGGCCATCTACAGTACAGTGGTATCTCGAGATACGAATGTTTCACGTTACGAAAATTCCAAGATATGAAGGGTCTCTCGAAAAATATTTTGCTTCAGGATACGAAAGAACTTCCAAGATACAAGAAACGTTTCTGCAGCAGAAACGGGGGAGGTTTCCCCCGTATCCCCCTCGAATGGGGTGGGGATTTTCAAACCTCCCCCGTTTCTGCAGCAGAGCCGGCCGGCGGACGTACGCACAGTTTCCCCCGCGAATGGGGTGGGGATTTCGAGGGGGATACTGTACGTACGTCTGCAGGCCGGCGCTGCTGAAGAAACGGGGGAGGTTTGAAAATCCCCACCCCATTCGAGGGGGATACGTACCGCCGCCTCTGCGGAAATCTCGAATGGGGGGATCCATCCTGGCCTCCCATTCTCCACCCCCACCACCTCCTCCGACACTTCACCTCACTCGGACCTCTGCGTGGCCAGGCAGGCGGAGGGTACAGAGGAGAAGTGTTAAGAGGAAAGAGAGACCAGGAACGGAAAAAGAGCTTGGTGAGATCACATAGGGGAAAGCTCTTTTTCCGTCCCTGGTCTCTCTTTCCTCTTAACGCCAGCTTCTCCTCTGTATCCATCCTGGCCAGGGCGCGCAGCTTGGGAGTCCCCCCTCCTCAAGCAAGGGGGATTCCCTCTGCGGCTGCCGGGCTGCAAGGGGGGGGGGGGAGCCAGTTCCGGTTGAGGACGCCGACGCTTGACATGCCGGCGGCCGCTGATTGGCTCAGCTGGCGCGTCCACCTCACCCAGTCGCTGTCAGGAGGATGAGAAGGAGGAGGGAGGAGAGCGAAAGAGCGAGCCAACTAGGAGTGGCAGGAGGTGAAATAGGAAGCGCTGCTGAAGCTGACGACGACGACGACGCTCTCGGGTTGCCGGCTCAAGTTCTTCCTAATTCCTTCCTAATTGCACGGATTAGGCATGTCACATGTAAAACTTGCTTTGACATACGAAAAGTTCAGGATACGAAGGCCACCCTGGAACGGATTAATTTCGTATCTTGAGGTACCACTGTATATCACAGAAGTGAGTACACCCCCTCACATTTTATAAATATTTAAGTATATCTTTTCATGTGACAACACTGACGAAATGACACTTGGCTACAATGTAAAGTAGTGAGTATACAGCTTGTACAACAGTGTAAATGTGCCGTCCCCTCAAAATAACGCAACACGCAGCCATTAATTAATGTCTAAACTGCTGGCAACAAAAATGAATACACCCCTAAGTGGTAATGTCCAAATGGGGCCCAAAGTGGCAATATTTTGGGTGGCCACCATTATTTTCCAGCACTGCCTTAACCCTCTTGGCCATAGAGTTCACCAGAGCTTCATAGGTTGCCACTGGAGTCCTCTTCCACTCCTCCATGATGACGTCACGGAGCTGGTGGACGTTAGAGACCTCGTGTGCCTCCACCTTCCATTTCAGGATGCCCCACAGGTGTTCAATAGGGTTTAGGTCTGGAGACCTTTGGCCAGGAACAGAGGAATTGGGACACTCAGGTGGATAGCCCTTGATTTGCAACCAATAGCAAAAAGCTACGACAGCATTCGTGGACAGTTCAGCGTTTAGACCTGTTTTTTTTTTTTGAATGTGGCCAACTTGATTTTAGATTTCACCTTGGCTAATTTTTTTCTCTCTCTCCCTTTTCCCTCAGATACAGATGCGGCCAGACCATCCAGCTGGCAGGATTCGTTATTTCTTTTCATTGCCATCTTCTTTTTCTTCTGGTTACTCAGTGTATAATCGGCTGGACCTCACTGAGCTTAACATGTACTAAAAATCTAAAGAACAGAATGAAAGGACTTTGATATTGGGGGGGGGGGGTTTGATGGGGGGGGAGAGAGAGAGAGAGAAAGAAAGACCAGTTTGGGGCAGATGGCTTTGCTTGCTGAATGCATAGGAGAGGCAGACGGGGGTTAATGCTATACGGTGGAGTAAAATTTATCTCTTTTTCATCTCCCCACCACCCAATCCTGGAGAATTAAAACCATAATAGGGGCTGCTGGCTTCTTCAAGTGGTTTGCAAATAGTCGTCTATAGGCGACCCCATAACGGAATTACGAATCGAATGGGGAGCAGCTGTGCTAGAATGAATCCCTTTCTAGTCTTCAAAGAAAGATCTCAACTATGACGGCAATCTCGAATTACGGGCGAAGGTCGGAGAGGGCCGAAGCGAGCCCACGCGGACTACTTATTCTTCCCAGGTTACAGCAGAAAAGCAGGAGGAGGAAGGAAGTAAGTCTGGCCTTGTCCATCTTCCTCTCCTGCCCCCTCACCCCCAGTGCTGTCTGGTTGCAATAATATTTCCCTGTCGATCAGCAATCCATTTTGTCTTATTGGGCCTAAGCGGTTGGACCTGCCTCTGCGTAAAACTGCACGAATCAGGGAAAATGATTTTGGAGGGGCAAGCCAAGGTGGGGCGGGACAGAGTCTGATAGAGATGTGGTGGTGGTGGTGGGGTCTCCATTGTTCAGCTTGCCGCCACAGGAAGTGATTGTGGGAAGGGCTGTGAAGCTATTAGAGAGGCAGGGAAGGAGAAGAGCTGTTGCTTCAGGATCCCACAGGAAGTGGCTGCATAATCCTTTTAACTTGAGGCCAGGTGATCCCTTAAAAGAGCTTACCTTGGCTTCGTTTTTGATGAGGCAAACGGCTCCCGAGTTTTGATAATGCATATGCTATGGGTGGTGGGTCTTTTTCTCTTTCCCCCCTCCTCTCTCTCTCTGAGGAAGCTTATTTAATCCCTGTGCTCTTCTGTTGGAGTAACCCAACCCTTCAAGATGGAGATGCTTGCCGCCGGTTGTTAATGCTTTATCCACCCATCTCTGGCTCGCCCATCAATGTCGGGGAAACGTTGAGGGTTGGTGAGGGAGGGAGGGATGGCTGATCACCGGACATTGTAGTCTTCAGTAACAGTATTTTGTGGTCCAAACGTTCCTTGGATAATGATTTCATTTGGGGTGGCAGAGAAAAGGATGCGATGTCAGTTAACCAATGCTTCAATTAAATTCACTCGTGATTCCTATCCGGTTGAAGGAACAGTCATTGAGAGAAAAATACGCCCGTTCAGGAGGGAAAAGCACAGAATGCTGCAATATGCAAGGTAGTCCTCGGCTTACAACCGTCACTTAGTGACCGTTCCAAGTTATGAGGACACTGCAACCGTCATAAATACAAGTCAGTTGCCAAGCATATCTGATCAGATGCCCATGGGGATGCTGCAAGGATTGTGCAAAAAAAAAAAAAAAAAAAAAAAAAAAGGTCATAAGTCACTTTTTTTCAGTGCCATTGTAATTTCAAACCGTCACTAAATGAAATGTAAGTCAAGGACTACCTATGCACAATAGTTTGGGTATAAGCTCCGGAAGAGTATCGATTCACTCGTTTCTTATTCTTAGGCCTTAAATGTATTTTTCCCGCCTCATACTGCTTACCTGCTCTGCTCTTCATAAAACAGGGATGAAATCTGATTTTGCTAGGGGGATTCAGAAAAAAAAAAAAAAAGGCTTTTTTTTTTCCTGTATCATGCTAAATCCCTCCCCAAATATGTCAAAGTTAGTGTTCACCAAATTGACCATGTAAAAAGGGCATCTCTCTAATCAGCTTAGTACATTGTGAACGCCACCACCAAGTTCTCCCTGAGTGCCACTGTCATCCTGAGATGGCTTGTAGTTGATACACTACCAACGGAGAAGCCGTTGCAACCATACTGTGTTTCTCCCAAAATAAGACCCTGATAATTTTTTGCCACAAAAAAAAGGCATCAGGTCTTATTTTCAGGGAGGATGTCACCCACTGACTCTTCTCACTTGTCTGCATGCCGATGCCCACCCCACACAAGCCTGCTTTTCGCTGCCAGAGGCCTTCAGGAACTTCTTCAGCTGGCAAGCCTTTCCTGAAGGCCTCTGCAGCTGATCACAGCTCCAGATCCATCCAGAGCTCTGTTATCGGCTACAGAGGCCTTCAGGAAAGGCTTGCCAGAGGTGTGCGAGGCCTGGTTCCAACTATCCAAAGGTAAGTAGTACGGAAGCTCCACAGCCGCCCCCCCCCTGCTTAATTTTTACCTGTGTACCCTAGAGTAGGAGGGGGTATTTTGGGAGGTAGGGCTTATACTGGATGCATGTGTAAAAGTTAAGCTAGGACTTACTTTCTGTGTAGGTTGTATTTTCGGCAAAACGTTATGTATGTTTATATATACTATTATTTGCAATGTGTACAGGTATTCCTCAATTTACAACAGTTCATTTAGTGATGAGTTACAATGGCACTAAAATAAGTTGACTTATGACTGTTTTTCATACTTAACAACTGTTGCAGCATCCCCAGGGCCTCGTGACCAAAATTCAGATAAGCTTGGCAACGGATTCGTATTTATGATGGTTGCAATGTTCCCGGATCATGTGATCCCATTTGCAACCTCCTGACTAGCAAAGTCAAAGGGGGAATTCACTTAACAACCATTGTTACCAACTTAACAATGGCAGTAGTTCACTTAACGGGGGCAAGAAAGATCATAAAATGGGGCAAAACTGACTGAACCAATGTTTCACTTAGCAACAAATGTATGGGTTTGATTGCGGTCATAAGTCAAGGACTGCCTGCATTTTGAGTTTTACTGCCATGCATTGACATTAAGTTGATGTTCTTTTGAAACTCTTAACATTCCACTTAGATCTGTCACCTCTGGCATTTGATCTTGCTATTTGAAAAGGTGAATGCATCTAGAAGGCAGATTCATTTATGGATTACCAGTCCCAGTTCGTATCTTCACTTGTTCCTTCCACTTAATCATATAGACTTAATCCTTTCACTAAAGTTGGGCTAAGACCCTACACCTTAGTTTGGGGGCTTTGTGTTGGTGTGTAGTACCGTAGCTATGTACTACCATAGCTCCACTAGCTAGCTATGGAGTTGGGAAAACACAGCATAAAGTTATATTGTCCAGTCAGTTACGGCTTCTTGAGACTGCATTGCCATCATAAGTTAGCAAAAGGTGCACAATTTTTGTTAACATGAAAGTCCATCAAGGTTTGAAAAATGGCGAGAGTGATATAGGATAGTGGTCCCCAATTTTTGTGGCTTGATGGCCTGGCTGGCGGGGCAGAATGGAGAATCGGGCCAAGTGAGTGGCAGGCCAGTGGGCATGCACGCAGCTCAACCTGCCGCTTGCATGGCCCAGTTCTGAACAGACAATGGCCTAGTAATAGGCTGTGGCCTGGGGATTGGGGACCCCTTGGTATAAGAGAAATCGGCATTCCCGGTGCCTGGTACTTTGAAGAACTGAATTTCTTGAATGGCAAAGTGATCCCCGTAGGCCTAAACGAGGTTTTAAACCCTCATTACCTCATTTTAAATGTAAAATCAAGATACGGCACATTTGGGGCTCCAATTGAGCAGCCTGTGGCCCATGAGCCAGTTTTTATATCCTTAATTTAGCATTGCGTATGTATTTTAAGTACATTTCCTTCTATGCCCCATGGCAAAAAAATTATTTGGAAGCCTTTGGGGAGAATTTTACATTCTCCAGAGGAGCACTAGCAATAATGGAAACTTGTCAGTGGGAAAATATATATTTTATTGTTTTAGCAAAATTGTACAAGAGCAAGGAAGGGGCAGGAAAATTACCACACCTCCCAAAAAATTATAGTGCCCGGATCAGAATGAAATTCTGCCTCCATCTACCCATCCACCCAAAAACCCCAAACTGCTGTCTTTGCCTCATAGCTCTGAAGTCCTTTGATTGTTCCAGCTTATCTGAGGAATTGTGCCTCACATTATTTTAAACCCACATAAAATCTAAATTACATTCACAATAAATGATAAGTTTTTTAAAAATGTGATAGTTTTCAGGCTGGAGGAAGATGTTTTGGGGAAGGACTCAAGTCATTCCCCCAAAATAAATCACTGCACCCTGGCCATAATAGCTGGATTCAATGTTTCTTAACCGTGGTGATTTAAAGACATGTGGACTTCAACTCCCAGAATTCCTCAGTCAGTAAGAGTGGCTAGGCAGGGAATTCTGAGAATCGAAACCCACGCATTCAGTTACTAAGCTTAAGAAACACTGGACAAGGTTGTCAAATCGGGCATTTGCACACAATTGTCCTCCCTTTGCAATCTCTTTCCCCACAGCTGCTTTTGTGTTTTTGGGAGGGAGTTTATTTTAATGGCTTCATTCAGCACAGGATATATTTCCTGAAAGAGTTGCTCAAGGCCTGTCCATTAACAGCGTTGGATCGCCAAATTAAAGTCAAAGATAGCCCAGAAGAGAGGCTGTTTTGATTTTGGGATAGGCCAGGGCCCATTCAGTAAGGAAGAGACAATTTGGAATGAGATAGGGAACATTGGTCAAATCTGGAATGCAGCTTAATAGGCATAGATTAGAAATGGGTTTAAAGCAGAGGCGAAATTTAGCCGGTTTTAGCAGGTTCGCAAGAACCGGTAATACATTTTCTAAGCAGTTTGGAGAACCAATTGCTAGAAGAAATCTTTTGTTTTTTTTCCCACTTTATAGGGTTAATCCTGTAAGGAAGGAAAGAAACATTCTGGTGGTGTTTCTAGCCTAATCTTTATAGCTCTGCTTACCCAGTCACATGACCCCCCCACAGCCACGCCCACAGAACCGGTAGTAAAAAAATTTGAATTCCACCACTGATTTAAAGCCTGGTTTTGTAGGAAAAAATGGTCTAGTGATTCAGTTTCAAATACAGGTAGTCCTCAACTTACAATATTTAATGATAATTGAAAAGTGACATAACTATTTTTCACACGACCATTGCAGCATCTCTACAGATGGGATCAGAATTCAGATACTTGGCAACTGACATATTGAGGGTGGTTGCAGTGTCCTGGGGATCACAGGATCCCCTTTTGCTATCTTCTGACAGGCAGAGTCAAAGAGGGAGCCAGATTCATTTAACAACTGTGCTACTAACTTAGTTACTGCAGTGATTCGCTTAACAGATGCGGCAAGAAAAATTGTAAAATGGGGCAAAACTCGTTTAACAAATTTCTCACTTAACATACATTTGGGGCTCTGCTGTGGTTATAAGTTGAGGACTACTACCTGTAGAAATAAGCCATCTTGCCTTTTTTGTTTTGTTTTTAAATCTCTGCAAGACGAAGTCACAGGTTTCTTCTTCCCCAAGGCTGCATCCCATACGTACTTACCTGAAGGAAAAAAAGTCCCACTGAATTAACAGGCTTTACTTCCGAGTAGAAATACAGGATTCTGCAGCAAGATTACTCTTTCAGACTCTCGACCAAACTCTCCTCAAAGGGAGACAAGAAAGTTTTACATCCATCTTAAATTAAGAAGAGGTTTGTGGCCTAACACAGAATGTGGCAATTCTGTAGTGCAGCGTTTCACAACCTTGGCAACTTTCAGATGTGTAAACTTCAACTCCCACAATCCCCCAGCCAGCTTTTGGAGTTGAAGCAGAGAAGCACTCTATACTAGTCTTGCGCAACTGAAAATTATTCAGCCGTTTGCTAGGATTGAAGTACCCAGTCTATCCTTACTAATTGAATGGAAGAGAATTCCTTTTTTGCTGTGACTTATCGTATGTCTGGCGCTAGCGTAGAATGGAGATAAAAATAAACTTGAATTTGGACCCCACAGTATTTATTCCATGTATGGTGTAAAACACTGAAGATTTGCTGCCCTTTTAAAACATCCAAATAACACCAGTGTTTGGAAATTGGGGTAAGACTAGTGAAATCCAACTGGTTTTGCTACTAGTTTGGTGTATGCACACTTTGCTGCCGTGAGGCTCCCTAAACTGCTTGTTTTTCCTTAACAAGTGATTGGGAAGGCTGTGGCGGCACGCAAAATAGCTGGTCTGCGCAATTCAGGTGAGTAAAATATAAAAGGATATAGGACAGGAAAGGGCCCGGGTGGGTGGATGGGGCCAAATTTCATTGCCACTATTGGTTCGGTAGAACTGGTGTGACCAGGCTGAATTTCACCACTGGGGTAAGAATAGAGAAAACCATGGTAAGTAAACCAGATCCCACCATATGAATACAAATACACCTTGGAGCATCTGAATCAGAGGTAAAATTCAGCAGGTTCGCCAGAACCACTAGTAAATTCTCTAGGCAGTTTGGAGAACCGGTTGTTAGAAGCAATCTCCTTTTGTTTTTTTTCCCACTTTACAGGGTTAATCCTGTAAAGAAGGCAGGAAAAAAGACATTCTGGTGTTGTTTCTAGCCTAATCTTTATTGCCCTGCTTGCAGAAACTGCCCACCCAGTCACATGACCCCCCCAGCCACGCCCACAGAACCGGTAGTAAACAAATTTGAATTCCACCACTGATCTAAATCCTGCCATGTGATTCTGTGTTTTTTCCTCCTTCCCCCATTTTTGGGTTATTCTAGCATTCCTGGATGCACATCTTAAAAACATGTTCTGCGATCCATGAATAACTTTACTTTTTAATTAAGGTCAGAGGCTTACAGGGAAATCCATGAAGTGCCCTTGTCGAATGGCATTGATAATTAAATATACGAAGTCCTCAACTTATGACTATTCATTTAGTGACTGTTCAATTCTGAAAAAGGTAACCTACAATTGGTCTTCATGCTTATAATCATTGCAGTGTCCTCACAGGAGATATGATCAAAATTTGGCAGCTGGCACAGAATTGCAGCAACCCCCAGAATCACGTGATTGACTTTTATGACCTTCCCAGGCAGCTCCAACAAACAAAGTCAATGGGTGGAAGCCAGATTTGCTTAACGACCACAATTCACTTAAAAACCAGTGATTCATTTCAACCACCAGGGCAAAATTTTAAAAAGGCCATAAAATTGGGCGCAACTTATTTTACAGGCACATTGCTTAGCAAAGGACATTCCAATCCCAATGGTGGTTATAAATTGAGGACTACCTATATGGCAAATGCTAGATTATAACTTTCTCATTGCTACCCGGGCTGGGTTTTGTGTGAATGTAAATCCAGCAGCTCCTACCCCAGGGCTAGTCTGGAGACACTGAACCAAGAGCAAAAACATTGTAGTTAACCCCCCACGTGCTGTGGAAGCAAAATGGGTTGTAATTAATCCTACATGTGCTGCACATATCCTGTCAAGAACTTGTATAACTAGGGTGGGGGGGTATGAAGAATTTAGCAAATTAATTGAAGCAAAAGCATGGACAAACACTGATGCATCACGAGTCTCTTTTTCACTCCCATAGCCTTTGGTTTCACAAGGAGAATCTGAGTTTCTGATCTGAAGTGCCTGTCTTGTATTTTTACCAATTTTGATAGAGACACTTCCGAATTGATCCAGCACCAGGAAATTGTTTTCAACAGGGAGACAAGCCATGGTGGGTTGCTGCCAGTTCAGATCGGTTCTACCAAACTGGTAGTTCTGACCAACAGTTAGCCTAAGCCAGACATGGGCAAACTACGGCCCGCGGGCCACATCCGGCCCATTGGGCTTTTTAATCCGGCCCGCCGAACTAGTTA
>JAEANM010026506.1:0-10723 GCA_017656035.1 Myanophis thanlyinensis
AAGAAGAAGAAGAAGAGATAATGTCAGTAGCATATCAGAGGAGGAAGAAAGATCCTAGCAATATAGCAAGAAATCTGTAGCTGTTTTTTCATCCTCACATACTTGGAAAAAAGCCCAGAGTTAAGAATTTGATTTAGGTTTTCTCCCATCAGTGTTGCATCAGTATTGACCGGTGCAGCTTTGCTAAAGCATTCATCAAGGTCAGGAGTATGTCAACGCATTAGAGCCCGAATCAAGGTGATTTCTGTGCCTGAAACAAGAGGACTTTCAGGCTGGAAACATACAGTGTTCTCTTTTATTGAATACAGGTAGTCCTCGACTATTCAACCCAAGATTTCTGTTCTTAAGTGAGGCATTTGTTAAGTGAGTGTTGCCCCATTTTATGACCTTCCTTGCCTCAGTTGTTAAGTGAATCACTGCAGTTGGTAAGTTAGTAACCTGGTTGTTTTATTTTATTTATTTTTTTATTTGACAAACATGTACAAGATAGCAGGTATAGGCACAAACATAAACAAAGGAAGTATGGACAGATAAACGGGGACAGTAAGACAGGGACAGAGGTACCCTGGTGCATTTATGCCCACCCCCTTTACGGACCTCTTAGGAATGGGGCGAGGTCCACGGTGGACAGTTTGAGGCTGAAGCTGTGAGAGTTTGAGGCTGTAACAACATAGTCGGGTAGAGCATTCCAGGCGTTGACCACTCTGTAGCTGAAGTCATATTTTCTGCAATTGAATTTGGAGCAATTTACCTTGAGTTTGTATCGATTGTTTGCCCGTGTATTATTGTGGTTGAAGCTGAAGTAGTTGTTGACAGATAAGATGTTGTAGCAGACAATTTTGTGTACTGTGCTTAGATCGGACCTCAGGCAGCACAGATTGTCCAAGCCCAGAATTTCAAGTCTGGTGGCTCCTCACTGTGAGTGTTCTTCTTGTGAAATACCTCTGGACCTGCTCAATCGTGTTAAGTGAATCTGGTTTTCCCGCTGACTTTGCTCGTGAGAAGGTTGCAAAACGGGGATCCCATGACATCCAGGACACTGCGAAAGTCAATATGAACTGGCTGTCAAACATCCCGAATGTAAATCACATGATCACAGGAATGCTGGAAAGGTTGTAAGTGTGGAAAATGATCATAAGTCACTTTTTTTTTTCAGTGCTGTTGTCACTTTTGAACGGTCACTAAATGAATTGTTGTAAGGCGAGGACTACCTAGGTAGGACTTTTCATAATTGAATGCTGAAGTTCTGAATGTTGAAGGTATGAGGATGGCAGAAAATATTATTGGTGGTTCACTCCCTTCTATCCAGGATACAGCACATAAGCGATGCTTGAGCAGATAGATAAAATGTATATATGTGTGCTATGTATGTGTTTGCGTAAATATAAAAGTTATTTTGTCTTGTCTCTGGAGATTCTCAGTCAGTCCCTGGTCATGACTGTCCCAAAAGTGTTTTTTTTTCAAGAGGCACCTGGACTTTCTGGTTTTTCTTTTAAGACATTTCACTTCTCATCCAAGAAGCTTTTTCAGCTCTGACTGGAGGGTAAGGATTTAAATTTCTTGCAGACAGCTAAAATACTTGTAACCCACATTTTGAGAAGATACCAGTGCTTGACTTCTAATTGGAACTTCTGAAGCATTTTTATAGACTTTCACTCTTTGGTCAAATCCCATATGTTCTGTAAATCATTTACAGTTTGTTGTTCCACTCACTGTGGAATTACTAACATGGTTAGCTGTTCTAATTTTCTGGGGTGGTTGTTTTTAATTTCACCTGCAGTTCAGCCTTATTGAGCAAGTGTTACCCATAGCAGGGAGAAATAAATAGTAGATCCGGCGGTTTCTCCATCTTTCTCACTTGGATTAGCGAAGCTAAAGTAAGGGAAGGCCTCATTGGTGTCGTGTTTGCAGCAACTTAGAATAGCTTTATCTTTGGGCAGACCCCAATGAACTGTAATTGTGTTTGAAACCATGGAGACATTTCATTTGCACCGTCAGCTAAACAGTGGTTTAAACATCCTTTTAATTTATTTATTTAATTTTACCTTGAATGATAATTTTGTAAAAAAAATGTAACAAGCTTACCAAAAGATTAGTCAAAGAGGGCTTTTTGTGCCCGGTTGTGACATTTTATATAGGATTGAGGTGCAGAGGGGGGGTGGGGGAAGAGTACAATTACAAGAAGATTGAGTTTCAGCATGCTTTTCTTTAGAAATAACAATAACACAGAGGAATGCAAATCCCTTCCCCAAGAACATTAGAAATTCTAATAACGGAAACTCAGCTTCAACACAGTGTGAATGGATTTCATTTAAATGGGAATAAACTCATTTCATAATATCTGCCTGAAATTATGATTGCTTTAAATAACTTGAGTCACGCTATAAGAGCTGTGGTGGCGCAATGGTTAGAATGAGGTACTGCAGGCTAATTCTGCCTGCTGCCGGCAGTTCGATTCTCACCAGGCTCAAGGTTGTCTCAGCCTTCCCATCCATCCGAGGTGAATAAAATGAGGACCCAAATTGTTGGGAGCAATAGGCTGACTCTGTAAACCACTTAGAGTGGGATGTAAAGCACAATGAAGCGGTATATAAGTCTAAATGCTAGTGCTAGTGTGATATTTGTGGGAAGAATCCAATAAAATAATAATTTGAAAAGAAACACCTCAGGATCATGGAGAGGTAAGTGTCAGGGATCCAAGTAACAGAGTCAACAAAATCAAAATTCTGATTTGATATAAGTAATATTTTATTAGGAAGCCATATTGGCATGGCTGGTGAAAACCCGACTCTGAAGGACCCGAGGTTTTCCCCTCCCAAATCAAAGCCCAAACTTCTTGCTCCCTTAGGTCACATGTCCATCACGTTGTCCAATCAGGTCACAGTCCTCTTTTGTCTGCCTTTGGTCCATGCCTTCCAGACACCTGGTGGGGGACGTCCTTGGCTCCCACAGGAAAGAATGTTATTTTGGCTACACTACACTACACTAAGATTGATAATCTAGGTATGCAACTCATTAAAAATAGTATGTGAAAATCTTCACTGATCAAAACTGCAATAAATATTATGGCTCGGTTATAACTAAATTTCCTTTTCAGTATCGCTGTAACTCCAAATGGTTGCTGGATTAGAGGTTGGTAATCAAACACTGCCTGTATAGTACAGAAAAAAATATCGAAGGTTGTTCTCAACTTATGACCTTATTGGCATGTGCCCATTACAGACATAAATCAGGATGGTCGTAAAGCAGGTTACTCACCTGACTCACCAGACCTACCCAATTTTATAGCCTTTTTGGCAATGGTCATTAATTGAATCACCCTAGTCTAGTCAGTAAGTGAATCTATGATCATTGAATGCACTAATCCAGGGTCCTTAAGCAAAACTCATTGTTTGCTTTGGGGCATTTTTTCCCAAACCCGGAAGGAAACAATGTTTTTGGGTTAAAAACTTCATAAATTATGGTCACATGACTCTGGGACTCTGCAAATGGCTCTAAAGGTGGCCTGGTTTCTGAGTACCCAAAATGCAGTCATGTAATTGCAGGGGTAGTGACCATTACAACTTCATAACTGTGTCCTTGAAATACCTTCTGAGATCATAATTTTGAACAGACATTAAGCTACATCAAGGACTACCCGTAGTCTACTTTGATGAAATATTGTTCCGCTGATGCAGTTTGGTTTCCTGGTCTAGTCTACCCTAGTGGGATTGATGAGGCTTAATTGTCAGAACTATTCAGTTATTATGATTGTGGATGTTGTGGCCTGCCAGCAGAGCTGGTTTGTGAATCAGGCAGTGAGGAGGTTGGGGAGGATCTTGGGTCAGTCCTGGAATCGGGGGAAGGCTATTATGGGTGCAATGGATCGGAGGCAGAGATGGGGCCAGGGTCATCCAACAATTATCAGCTGCCTTCAGAGTCAGAGATCAGTGGGGAAGAAGAACAGCTGGAGCCTGTTCCAGATGCACGCATGCGCAGAGCTGTCAAGAGAAGGGAACAGCTAAGGAGCAGGGGTCGACTTGGAAATAAAAGCACAAGTGGATGCTGAATGGCCCTTCCCATAGGGAATAAATAGGAGCAAAAGGGGAGGGGTGTTTGTAGGAGACAATTAGTTCACTCTTTATTGTGAATATTTGCTTATCTGAATTTGTGATATACAGAGACTGCTTGCCAAGTATTTCAACTGGAAACTCAGGGTGGTAACTATCCAAAGACTGATAAGGTCTGTTTTTCAACAAAATCTTGAAAGATTTACTGCCAGGACTTTTCTGGATGTGAATGAGAAGAATTCACAGTAACTAAATAAAAAAGGGTTTGTTTGTTTTTCATGACCAAAAGCCTGTTTTGTGATTCTGTTAAGCCTGGGTCAAAAAGGTTGGTGCTGTCTAACCATTTTCATCCTACAACTTGCAAGGGGTTCTGTTTGTTCACAGCTACTGTCCTTGTGATGGGGAAGATTTAGAAAGCCAAGTAGCTATATATCATCTCCGATTCCCCACTTTCTTTTCAGTAAAGCATTGTCATCTGCAGGCAGAACAGCCCCAGTTCAAGCAAAACGAAGTGAGATCATCTTTGCTCCCCGCATCCTTCAGCCTTCTCTGACCAATTAAAGCTGTGTAGGACAAAGAGCAGTTTGATTCAACCCCCAAATCTAAAAATAACGGATTAACTTTCAAGTGCTGTCTCAACTCTTACCTCTCTGCACTGCTGCGGAAAAGGTATAATGATGTCAGAACTGCCTATGGAGTAGATAATGAATCTTCTTCGATAGGGTCTGGTTTTTTTTATTATTATTATTATCATTGTTAAGCAGGGGGGGTGGGTTTCGGCTTTGAGTCCTCTTCTGGCTGTCACAAGAATGGCATTTGCATAATTAAATAAATGATCTTAAAACTGTCTTCTGCAATAGGGCTGTGAAATACAACACTTCTTTCCTGTCAGCACTCAAGCTCAGAGGCATGGATTATTGGAAAAGACATCAGAGAAAATTACTATCTCCCTTAGCTTTGCAAAGCGCACAGGAGAAGCCGATGAGCGGGATGAAGCAAGGTTCCGAGGTTCTGAGTTCTATTTCTCTTGTCTCATGTAAATTGATCATTTGCCCCATCTTCTCTTTGGGAAAGACAAGAGAGTCACAAAGGGTATCTTGTTCATTTTCTTACTGGCTATAAACAAGCAACCGCTAAACTATAAATAAGGCTATTGATAGCTTGCAGCCTGCGAGGATTAGGTGTGAGGTGTTCTTTAATTTCAATCATCCATTTTATTTTCCTTATGCAGGTGGGCTACTCTGAAGGCTTATTGTGAAGGGTAAACAGGAGAAGCCTTTTGAGGGGAAGGATCACTTCCAGGTCACTGGTGGATTTCCTTTTGTCAAACAAAATCACAAGGAGAGCAGGACTTGGCAGCCAAAGGCTGGGGTTGAGAATTTGCATAGGCCGGGTGCACTGGAAAGGGGATTAGTGAAATAATGCATTCATCCTTCCCGGCTTCCTAACCATTAAGAGTCATTGGGGTCTATAGGCTAGATGCTGTAAATATTGGTAACCAAGTCATTATGAAGCATAGCCAATAATGTAACAAATGCAGTTTGAGTGCTAATGTTTCAGCAGCCACTGAATTAGCATGACTGGGGCATAAGCGCCTATTAGATATGAAATAGAACAAGCATGCATTTCTTTTCAAAGATGTGTAACATTCATGCAGATCCTTCCTTCCTTCCTCCCTCCTTTCTCTCTCTCCCACTCTCTTACAGCCACCTGTTTCACAGAAACATGACTCTGGGCAGCATACAACATAACAACAGTTAAGAACTCCATAACAGTCTAAAATCAATCAAACATGACGAGCATCCAAGAGTTCCACAGATTTTCTTTGTTTTCTGATAGGACAGTTGATATGGATGAGAATAGCCTTTTGCTGAGAAAGGCTAAAGCTGGACATTTGCTCGCTTTGTAAATGCTCTCTCCTTGGTTCAAAATTTCCAATGTGGAATTTGATGGAGGAAAATCCTGGCCTATTTTTATATGTTTTTTTTTTAAATTCAATCATTTTGGGTTCTTAGAGACTAAAGTCACCCTGCTGAATTCATGGCCAAGGCAGGGCTAGAACTCACAATCTTTTGGTTTCTAACCTGATGCCTTCACCACTACACCAAACTCCTTGTTACAATTTTTTACCATAACAATTGATCCAGATTCCTCTGTATAGCACAAATATACAGGCAGCGTACAAATAATGATAACACATTTCATTTTGCTGTTGTTCAATAACATGTCCTATGTATTATCAGAAGAATTGAGAGATATACTCTTAATCACTGACACAGTGGCTCAGTGGCTAAGACACTGAGCTTGTCAATCAGAAAGGTCAGCAGTTCGGTGGTTCGAATCCCTAGCATCGTATGATGGAGTGATCTCCCGTTACTTTACTTCCCCAGCTTCTGCCAACCTAGCAGTTCGAAAGCATGTAAAAAAATGCAAGTAGAAAAATAGGGACCATTTTGGTGGGAAGGTAACAGCACTGTGTGTGCCTTTTGGCATTTAGTCATACCAGCCACATGATCACAAAATCATCATCAGACAGTGCTGGCTCTTTGGCTTAGAAACGGAGATGAGCACCACCCCCAGAATCAGGAATGACTAGCATGTATGTGCAAGGGGAACTTTTACTTTTACCTTTACTATTAATCTTTGTTCTGGATTACTGGGGAAAAAATAATAGGACGCAGCAGAAGAGGCAAAAGAGTCCTATTGTATAGGAAGAAATATATTTGTATGACTCTGGATTTCCAGTAGCTGCAATCTATCCATCCATCCATCCATCTGGTTTCTGTAATATCCTTCCATTACAGCAACTGTTTGGCAAATGATTTTAACAGCAGTAATTTTAATGAAGTAAACAAGGGATTTTCATAAATCAAATATTAATCTGATCTTCTTTCTTATGGGTGATGGCTTTAACTAACCCCCACATCTGCGTGTTTTTCAGGTTCTTCATGGACACATTATTACTGTAGTCCAATTCACAGATTGTTTTAAAGCTTAAAGCCACTCTTAATGCAGGTGGTGTTTATATATAGCCCACTCCTGTGCATGCTAAATTTGCACCAAAGAATGGATTGCATTTGGTGCATGATGTTTAAGTGGATTAATTTCATCAAAATATGTGGTTTCTGGGTAAGAAAGGGGTCCTCAAAAGCAGGGGTCTCCAATCTTGGCAACTTTAAGCCTGGTGGACTTCCACGCAATGCTGGCTGGGGAATCCTGGGAATTGAAGTCCACCAGGCTTAAAGTTGCCAAGGTTGGAGACCCCTGCTCAAAAGTATATTTGGATTAACCGTGCTGAAAATAGTTAACATACAAGAGTATACATACACTAAACTAGATGACAAGTATCTTTCTCACAGGGGGTTTACAGGCTTTATTGGAACTAATTAAAATTACATCAAAGTAACAAATAATTGTCAGGCTAATACTAATGCATGAAAAGAATGTTATTTATTTGGCCCAAGTTGACCAGAGGACAAGATTTGCTAAAATGTTTATATAAATACACACACACACAATATTCAGAACAATAAGAAAAAGAACAATTTCAATAAATACATCTGTTCCCAGCTGGATATGGATTGTGTTATATTTGCTTTGTTCTATATCTGACAAATGAGTATTTAAAGAAAAACAGGGCCATCTTATTTCAATAGATGGAGGAATTCATCTTTCTGTTCTGAAAACTGTTAATCTCAAATTCTTTCCATCATCATGTTGAGCAAGAGATTTCTGAGTTGTTATGAAAAAGGCAATAGATGTTCTCACCTATCACTAATGCCGGCATACCAGTCAATATGGCATGGCTGGCTCAGGAATTCTGGGAGGTGAAATCCACGAGTCGTGAAGGAGCCATAATTGCCCACCCCTGTCTTGGGACATTAGTAAAATAAGCAAAGCTTGAATATCTGTTATTTGACTGGTGTATCTGAACAGTAACAGAATAACAGAGATGGAAGGGACCTAGTGCAACCCCCTGATCGAGAGGAGATCCCTCCTATACCATTTTAGACAAATCGTTGTCTAAAGTCATCTTCAAAGCCTTCATTCAATGTTGGAGCATCCACAACTTCAGGTTAATTGTTCTTATTGTTAGGAAATTTCATTTTAGTTCTAGGTTGTTTCCGTCCATTGCATCTTGTCCTGCCTTCCGATCCTTTGGAAAATAGGTTGAAATCCCCCACCTTCTTTGTGGCATCCCCTCAAATATTAGTAAAGTAGTATGAAACAAAAGTAAATTGAATTTTTAATATTATATTCTCTCCCCTTCTTACCATCTTTGGCTTAATGTCCCCATTTTCATTCTCTCCACCAGCACCATCTTAATACAGATATTGCTGACAGGCATTCATGATAATCCTTTGAGATCACATGCAGTCTGCACCAGGGAAATATATATTCTGAGACCTTCTGGCTACCTACAGATCCTTCAAAACTTTTTGAGTATAATTCTCCAGAGCTTCTCTGAAAGTCGATGCTGAGTTGTGCCATCCCAGTGGGGCAAATTATGAAATCCGCGGGGAATAAATCCATTGATGGAATTTCATTTGATATTTTATTTAATTTTAAATGCTAATTTAAGTAAAATCATTTCTACTTTTTATCCTGGTTCTTGGTGTTCTTTCTTTTTTTTTTGCCCAGGGGGAAAAATTGGCAGATTCAGTTCTTGATGTGTAGTCCGAGCAAATGTATGGCTATCTGCAAAATAATCTAGCAACTCCTGCTACATAGATATCTCATCAATCATAATTTTCTTTGAAAGCGAGAGTTGAGGGTGAGGGTAATAAGAAGGTATTCTCATCGGTCAGAGGAGAGAGTAAAGCTTTTGAGAAAATTGATTCTTATTCATGCTATTTGCCGCGTTCAACTCATTTTTAAATAGCCTCTAGGAATTTAGCCCTTGAAACCAGTCTGTGCTGTACAAGTGCTTAGACTTTTTGTCATCTTTTTTTAAAAAAATTAGAAAGCTACATGTGTTTTGAAGCTAAGATTTCCAAATATCTTTCGTTTGACAAGTTGATTCCCCACATGATGATTGTATATAGTGTTATTCTTGATAACTTTTCTTAACTTTAATTATTGCAACATTTGTATTATATCTGAATTTCAAAAATCTGGGTGATTATTACTAACATGTCAGTGAGATATCAGAAAATTCTAACTCCTTTCTGCCATCTTCTAGCTGTCCAGATCAGTGGTGGCGAACCTTTTACTTACCGAGTGTGGAAAAGTACACGCTTTGCGCATGCCATCATCACTTGCATGCGGCTCCTCCATGTGCGCTGCATGCGCAACTGCACCATCTGCACATGCAGGCAGCTTTTGCATGTTGAATGCACACGGGCACTCACACACACATGAGCCATCGTGCGGGCATGTGCAGGAAAGTTCCGAAGACCAGCTGGATTTCCTGCTGCAGTCACATGTGCATGCACAGCAGAGGCCTGAAGACCAGCTGTGTCTCTGCAATCGCACATGTGTGCATGCACAATCGCATATGTATGCTGATCTGGAGATAAATTGGCCGACAGCTTGTCTGCCCAGCAAGATGGCATGCCATAGGTTCGCCATCACAGGTCCAGATCTTTGCAGCCTACAGAGGAGAGTATTTGTAGCTTAGAGTCGAAATGAGGTATCCTTGGTGCTATCTGAACTTGGATGTTTTCTTGAAGACGTTCCATTACCCAAACTTGAAGATGTTTCATTACCTATCATCAGTGTTGTTCCAAAGACCTCTCTTTGCAGCCTATATTTGGGAACCCTAAAGCATTGTTCACTTGGTCAGGTAAAAAAAAAATAAACGCCCCATCCAAACTCCCTGGGGCAGACTCATACTTATTCCTTTTCTTTGCTTGTTTGCTGAATTATTCCCTGGAAATTGGCTACCTTATATTCCTCTTGAGAAGTGTCTGCCTCTCAGCAGGAAGTAGTCACTCAGTCAACACAAGGTATAATCAACAGTTTTCAAGACACACCTCTGCAAGGTAATATATTGCTGCTCTGTGAACTAGATTGTAATGGTTTAATCCCTTTTCCTTTGACAGCAGGATCAGACCTGTTAAATAGAAGAGAACTATATACAGTAGCTCAGGATTGAACTGTGGGAGTCCTTTTTTTTGTTTTTCCTGATGTTTGCTTGGTTGTGTTCTACCATGGAGAACATCACATTCTTACTGACATAAGCAGGGCAAACTACTGCATAGAAGCAGGGAGTAAAGCCCACACTCACCAGCACTGATGGCCTTACCTAGTAGGGTAATAAAACATCTGCAAGAGAACAAGGTTGTTTGCTTGCAGAATTTCAGAGACTTTCGAAATCATGTGTCTTAATTTTGCAAATTTTCTCACACCAGGCAAGGGTTGTTTGTTTTTGTACGTGAAGATAGAGGTGCAGTGTTGAGCTCCAAGGCCCAGATGTAGTCCACAGTATCCTTCCAAATGGTAATTTTTTCAACTCATAAAGGATCACCAATTCCATACCATTTCATTTGGAATGGTCTTATTAACTGAATTTCTTATTTTTTTTTTATTAAATCAGTATATTTAACCTCAAATTCTTCTCTGTTCTTACTTTGTGTTCTTTTTTTAATGATGTCCTACCATTGTATTCAGGGGCCAGAAGTTGTCTTACTTAACCATCTGCCCACAGTAAAATAAAATAAAATAAAATAAAA
>JAEANM010026507.1:0-10723 GCA_017656035.1 Myanophis thanlyinensis
TAATGATAGTCATGGGGTACAAATAAGCAGTCAAATCATACTAGGAGACAACAATCAATATAAATCATAAGGATACAAGCAACAAGTTATAGTCATAGTGGGGTGGGTGGGTAATGGAACGATGAGAATAATAGCAATGCAGACTTAATAAATAGTTAGACAGTATTGAGGGAATTATTTGTTTAGCAGAGTGATGGTATTCAGGAAAAAGCTGTTCTTGTGTCTAGTTGTTGTGTGTTGTGCCCTATAGCGTCGTTTTGAGGATAGGAATTGAAACAGTTTATGTCCTGGATGTGACTGGTCCTTAAATATTTTCCCAACCCACTTTTTGACTCGTGCAGTATACAGGTCCTCAGTAGTAATTGTTGGTAGTAATTGTTTTTTTCTGCAGTTCTGATTATCCTCTGTAGTCTGTGTCTGTCTTATTGGGTTGCACAACCAAACCAGACAGTTATAGAGGTGCAGATGACTGACTCAATAATTCCTCTGTAGAACTGGATCAGCAGCTTCTTGGACAGTTTGACCTTTCTGAGTTGGCACAGAAAGAACATTCTATGTTGTGCTTTTTTGATGACATTTTTGATATTAGGTGTTCATTTTAAGTCTTGTGATATGATAGAACCTAGAAATTTGAAGGATTCTACTGTTGATACTGTGTTGTCTAGTATTGTAAGAGGTGGTAGTATGGGAGAGTTTATCTTAAAATCGACCACCGTTTCTATGGTTTTGAGTGTGTTTAGTTCCAGCTTGTTCCGGTCGCACCATGAGGCTAGCTGTTCAACCTCCCATCTGTATCCGGATTCATCGTTGTCTCAAATGAGACCAATCACTGTTGAATCATCTGCAAACTTCAATACTTTAACACAGGGATAGGGAACCTTGGCTCTTTCATGACTCATGGACTTCAACTCCCAGAATTCCTGAGCCAGCCATTTTAAGTTGTTAAGACTCAGGTTCTAAGCTAAGGCAAGAGGTGCTGTCTCAGGAATTCTGGGATTTGAAGTCCATGAGTCATGAAAGAGCCAAGGTTCCCTACCCCTGCTTTAACAGATGGATCTTTTGAGCTGCAGTCATTGGTATAGAGAGAGAAGTGGACAAAACACACAGCCTTGGGGGAGCCCTGTGCTAATTGTACAGGTATCTGAAATATGAAAGTTATTACATTTCCCTATTTAGAAACACCATCCAGTGGAGTTTATGAATGTTAAAGCACTTATATGATATAATCGTACATCATAGAAAGACTATTTTCCAGGATTTTAATGAAAGTGAGATTGAATGTTAGGTAAGACTGTTGTGGAGTTTCAAATCAAGGGAGGGAGGGAGGAAGCAAGGAAGAAGGAAGCAAGGAAGGAAAGAATCTTTTTGTCAAGATATAAAACTTGAAGAGAGTGTCAGACCCATGATGAATAGGCACTTTGAGGGAAGTGTTCTGCATAGCAGTCTACCAATTTGTTTTCAGAGCCAGGAACAGCAGGAAACATTTGTTGCTGAACTGAAAAAAAGAAAGGAGAGAAAGAAACCATCTGAAAATATTCATTCTCTTGGTTTTTTTTCACCATTTTTCTTTTATTGTCACTGTTTACTGAAATATATTATTTTCTGAAGTCTAGGGAGTTCTCATGTCTTAGCATGTCAAAGTTTACTTGCCTACCTGGGTATACTTCAAATTAGGGAATTAGTGCAATGCGATGCCATTGGATAAAATTAAACAAAAACAATGTCTCCTGCTGCTACATGCTTTAGTGGTTCCTGCTGTGCCATCAATTTTTAAGACGTTTCCACTCTATCAATGTTAGGACACAAAGACATTCTGGTTTCAAAGTAAACTACACCTCTGATATGCCACTGAGACCTAGTGGTAAGTGACCATGTTAAATAGGGAGCATGAAGCTAATTTAGTTTTGCTCCAAGGAGCCTAGCTGAAGCCTTGTAAATTATTTACAAAAGTGTATTCCATAGAATCTCTAAGGTTCCATCTGCATTTCTTTTTTGCCTTTAAAAAAAAAATTCTGCTTCTTTTTCACTGGTTGCTTCTCTTTGCTGTTCTTAACGTCCATAGTGTAGGGTTAAAAAAAGAAGTTAAAATTGGTCGTGGAAGAGGAGAACAAAGGAAGAGGGATAGCTTCATTTCAGCTTAGGGTAAATTCAGAAATAAATGTGCTGAAAATAAGGTTTGGGGGGGGCTGGATTATCTGGACAGAGGGCTCCAGTGGATACTGAATACCAGCTAGAAGTTCATCTTTCAAAACATCTTACTCAGTGATGGGATTCAAATAATTTAACAACCGATTTTCTGCCCTAATGACCAGCTGGGTAGGAGTGGCAAGATGGGCATGTGACTGGGTGGGCATGGCCAACTCGACACCACTCACATCAAGGGGTGCTTCGCCTCACCCAGCCTCTTGTGACTGTGAGGTTGCTGCAAGTCCTAAGTGTGAAAAATGGTCATAAGTCACTTTTTTCATTGCCATTGTAACTTTGAATGGTCACTAAATGAACTAATGTTGTAAGTCAAGGATTACCTTACAAATACAAAAAGTTCCTTGCTTGCAAAAAGCTGCCCTAAATACTATCATTAGATGAGAAATACCTGCAACCCAGAGTTACAAATCAGGCAATAGCTAGAAACGTAGACAATTCCTAACTTCTTTTCCTCTGAAAATAATTTTTTTTTAATATAGAACAACTGAACTGATTAGTTCCCCCAACAAAGTAGCAGATATTATCTATCTGTGTATCTGTGAATAGAATATAATTGAATAGGCTGTGTGAAAAAGTCAAAGCTACTTGGAGCTAAGAAATTCATAAGAAGTCACTTCTCAGAAAGCTGTAACCTAAATTATATAAAACCCTAATTTCTTATTCTGATAAAAAATTGTTTTTTGAGAATGAAAAATGAGTAGATTATAAAACTAGATATTCTGTATTTTTGAAAGATTTTTGAGAGTTACAATAACCACATCATTATTTTAATTTTTGGTCAAAGGTCAGTTATCCATCTCATATAATTTTTTTAAGTTGTGAGGAAAAACATAAAACTCACATACTTCAAATAAATGACTGAGGTCTATTTAATGAAGCAACATTACATTCAGATAAATTAAAAAAAAAAACCAGAAGGACAAGCAGGGCAAATTTTATGTACAATTTTGTCACTATGATGGAAAAAAGTTACATTAGATAATATTTTAACTTTCATGATACTAGAAATATAAACAGAAATATAAAATATTAGATAAAGTAAATAATTTGGATTGGAAAAGATGATATGTCCAGCAAGACACATTGCTTTCTATTATCTCTCCAGAAAACACATACCCATTTTCATTTTCTGAATTGCTTTTGTAGAATGGTAGAAAATGATCACAATTATTATCTTGATTTTAAAGCAAGACTGCATTCATTTCCATGTACACAAAATAGCATTTCTGAGTTATTTTAGACTGATTTATATGTGCAATTACTGATAGTAAAATACCATATTTTTTAGTACATAGAGGTGGATTTTTGTAAAGATAGAAAAAAAACATTTTGATGATTTTTAAAATAATTTTATTGCATTTAAATCTCTGAGACACATGTTTCTCCACGTTTAATTGGAGAGGGTTTGTTTATATCAGAAAATCTGAAGTGTCTAACTACTTGTTATACATTTCTTAACTACACATTCTCTGCATAATTAGCAGTTTGCAATAAATTACCATGCCATAAATTAAACTGAGGAGTAATGGCTTTCCTGAGTCAATATAATGGTGGTGGTTTTGTTTATTTTAATACTAAAACATATGTCAGAAGTCCTCTAATCCTACTTAAGAAGGAATGCAGTTAAGGAGGTGCCTACAGAAAAATAAAAATATGAATTCCTCTTTAGGCATTTAAGTCACTTTAACTGTGATATACCACCAAAAAGGGGAGGTTTATTTAAAGAAAAGTTTGACAATTCAATGCTGTGCCTCAATCTTCAGTAGAGTCTTCACCCTTGAACTTAAGTGCCTATAGAGGAGCCTCAAGATTGACTAAAGTAGGCCCTATTTTTAGCAGTTGTCTGGTCAGCTATATGGCCTGATCCATTATTTTACAGAATTATTAAACACTTTCACTAATTAGACCTGTTTATATCTATGCCTTTGACTTTGTGAGAGATACATGCTAAACACTAAAACAGATATGAAAAAAGAGAAAAACTAAGGCATTGCTTTTTCTGACATTTGTCTTATTTCCTGACCATCAACTTCATTGATAATGCGATTTTCAGATTGAAGTACTATCATAAGCTATGGTGGTGCAGTGGTTAGTGTGCATTGTTGTAGGTTTAACTCTGCCCACTGCCAGGAGTTCGATCCTCAGTGGCTCAAGGTTGACTCTGCCTTCCCTCCTTCCAAGGTCAGTAAAATGAGCACCCAGATTGTTAGGACAATATGCTGATGTTATAAACCACTCAGAGAATGCTATAAAGCACTGTGGTATATACTCTAAGTGCTATTGCTATTGCTAAGGGGCAAAAAATTTAAACTGCAAATAATGCAATTAACAGTAACTTCTCAAAAGAAACTGCTAGGTAGAACACATCTTGGGGATTTTTTAAAAAGAAAAAATATGTTTTGTGCCTTCCAAATGTTGACCTTTAAGACACATTTATTTTCTGCAAAGGTATGTTGTATTGAACAAATATCACAAGGATATAGATCAGTCTCTTTCATAAAAGTGATTCCTGCCCTTTTAACTTTCTGGAGCCTTGGATTAGGATGCAGGTTGAACTATAAGGATGTTTTGTCTTGTGCCTGGTACTTTTGCTTTTAACCATATTTTTATGCATGATTGTGAGCTGCCCAGAGTCATTACATTAGATAGACAGCCAGGTAAGTCCTGTAAATAAATATATAACATTGTTTTTCCCGCCTTATCTGTTACCACCTTCCCCCACTTAAACTGTGTAATCTTTACCAGGGTAAAGATTACTGTCCATTATGAACTAAAAATATGTGTCATTCAAAGTCTAGAAGGATGATCCAAAGTCAAAGACCTAGAAGGTCTAGAAAGTTTGTAAACAAGCATAAATAATGAATGTAGTTACAGATTATAACTTCAGAAAATGCAGTGCAAGTCAGTGCTATCCAACCTTAAGTTGTAACATGGAGGATATTTGAGTTCCATCAACATATAGGATGACATCATCCACTGTGGTTGTGATGACATTCTTCTTTGAGAGCTGAATTAGGCATTGGCATAATGTACTGTCTAATTTTCCCAGCCTGTTTCAGAACCACAATGGCAGAAATCTGTGTTGTTGTGCCCTTCATATCTCAGTGATATGAACCATTTCAAATTCTTCTTCTATTAGTTTCCTGCAAAGGAAGTGAAATGTGGCACACACTTAAATATGTCAAAATCAACACTTTTCCTGGAACAGAAGAAGACAGCTCTTGCTTAGCCTTATAGTAATCATGTTCATCTCCTCTGTTAGAGACAGCTTAAAAATATCATGCATTTCTTCCCATTACATACTGAGGGAACAGAGCTCAATAAATCTTCAAGATCCATTTATCTAAGCAGGTCCTACTGCTACTTGCTCTTGAATAATAACAAAAGAAGGAAAACCAGAGAAAGTAGTCAGCCTGTTCACTTGTCACACAGTTCAGTCATTTTGAATGATAGCAGAATAAACAATTCTCTTAGAAGTATTCAGTTAGAATCCCCTTTTTACAACCATTGTAAGTTTGTTGATTCAAGTGCAAGTAATAGACTGAAAGGTTAAATTGAGAAGCTGGGTTCTAGTTGGCTCACCTGTTTTTTACTGCAACTTATGAAACATGGAATTGATTGTTTCCAGATCTGGCCCAGTTATGTGTAATATTCAAGTAAAAAACTGGACCTTTAAATATTACCTAATTCAACATATGATATGAATATTTGCTCAGATTTTCAGGGAATACAAATTCCAGGAAATATCTGGGGGTGAATATCTGGAGCAATCCATATATACATTTTCACACTTCCACTTTTAATACTGTCCTTTGGTTACAACTTGTACTGCAGCAGTTCAAATGAGATTCTGCTACCTAAACTGTTGGCGGAGATAGACTCTTTGGATGAATTACTGGTCAAATTCACTTTTGCTGGTAAGTTTATTTCCATCTGAAATAAAATCATAGCCAGTGATTTGTCCTCCTATGCTTTCTTTTCCTCATTTCTAATATTTCTTGTAATGGATAAATTCTTCTGACTAGTCAACAAAGTTCTTGACCACAATATCTTGAATATGCCTTTATAGATTCTCAGTGATCCGGATTATGGTTGTCCCAAAGATGTTTTTTTCAAAAGGCAACCAGGCTTTGTTTTTCCTTGAAAATGTTTTGCTTCTCATCCAGGAAGCTTTCTCAGTTCCAGGAAGGATTCCAGAGCTTCTTGGATGAGAAGCGAAACATCTTCAAGGAAAACCAAAGTCCAGTTGCCTTTTGAAAAAGCATCTTTGGGAGCCTCTGTTTTTCGCTGGTACTTTTATAATAGTTCCAAAATTCTATCTTATTGTTTCAAGGGTCTCTTCTTAGATTTATTATGACACCTAATTATCTTTACAGGATTACTTCTGCAAGAGATAGAAGAGCACTCATATTAGCATAGTTTAATGTCTTACCTTCAAAGTTGACGGAGAGGAGCTATAATAATATTTCTTACGAGGATCATTCTGCAGTTGAATCAGTAACCCATGACATTTCAGGGCCTATTTTATTTCACTTAGCAAGAAGAGTTCATATACCCATTTCTTGCTGTTGCAGAGGCTGGGCCAAAACTGTTACATATTTGCTTTTGCATGCTGACTTCTCAACCTAAGAAATATCTAGAAATGTAAGGAATTTCTGCCTGATCACAGTCACTATTAGAAGGTCTTGGACCTAACTTATATCCTTATTGACTTTTTGCCGAGCTTCAAGATATTTTTTTCCCTGTCAATAATTCCTTTTCTTGTATAAGACAGATGTTTTTGTGTCTCTGACAATAAATCAGTAAAGTAAGTGCAGCCAGCCACACAACAAGAACTGAAAAAACATATCTTATTAGTCTAACTAGCAACTTAAAAAAGAAAAGGCCAGAATTTTTAAAAGAAATTAAATGAATACTACATAGCAACATAGGTGTTGGGTTTTAGAATACTTACAAGAACTGAAATAAGTGAAAGATGGAACATGGCAACCACTTAAACCCAATTATTGTGACATCCAACAGCTGCTTGGCCAAAAATAAGTGGAAAGAGTGGTATGGCAGAGGCTAATGAAGCAAGGTATTTGCTTAAATAGTCCAACAGAGAAAGATTATAGTAAATATTTTCAAGATATGAAGGAAAAGAATAGTCAGATGACCCAAGGCTATCACTATGGAGAAGAAAAGAATATGTTTCTTGCTTGCATGAAGTTGGAATACCTCTGAAATTATATCAATATCTCAGATTTATTTCAGATTTCATCATAGTGAACAATAATATGCACAACGCAACACTTGGTCTTTGTGCAAAGCCTTACTATAATGTACGAGGCTTCCATATTCAGTGAACAAACGAGCCAACTGTGGTTTCTTTCCGGTGGCAAAATGTAGCTACATTAAGCTGTGATACAAGTTCATTATCAGATAAGACAGACAGATCTCATTCCCTCAGTGCATAATTTTATTTTAATTTTCTGCTAACAATATTTCTGTCATTGATTATCTCCTGTCTTTATTTGCAACTATTCAACAGATGCATAATGAATGAATAACAATCAATTATAGCTCTTGATGAATACTTAGATAGGATAGCTTGAGGGAATGAAAGGATGTGCAAAATTTGAAAAGAATTAGTGTTCTGAAAGCACAAAGAAGGATTTGCTTAATGCTGTACATTTTAAAATATGAAAATTCTTGAATGTTACTTGGAAAATTTGTTGGGTCTAAAAAGGATTCTTTTCCATTTTATATTTACAATACTAAGGCACCCTAAAATAATTACCCCCTCCTTTAGGAATCAAACTAAATTTATTTATATGGACATGGATTTAAATATTAAATAACTAAATAATAAATAATGTATACAAGTGCTGAGATTGGAAGGGGTTTGATATATGGTTGGATACATAGATTTAGTTGTTTCTTAAAATTCACTTCAGCTTTACCCTCTGTGGGTCTGGGCAAGTCTGATTTTTGTTTAAAATGTAGCTTCATCTTAATTGTTTGTAATCTCCCCAGATTATTTGTAATCTCCCCAAGGACCACAGTTCATAGTTTAAGAATCCTTAAGGTAGAGTACTACAACTAATATAAGGATTGGAGAGAGAATTTCTTGAAAATCATCAGATCTTATTCCCAAATAAGCACTATGTATGCAGGATGGAATAGAATTACAGCGTAATCCATATATATTTTAAGAAGACAAATGTACGTGCTTAGATTTTTGGGTGGAAAAAGAAAAAAAATCCTCATGTGAATAGGAAGCTTTGAAATCTTCTGAAACACAAATTACAAAACAAAATATGTATTTCAGAGACACACTAAAACATAAGCTGGATGAAAGTGAATTATCTATCTGAATGGCTTTACTTGACCATTTCTTTTAGAGCAAATTCTTTGCTGTCACTCTCCGGGGATGATTCACTTTCATTATTCCAAATTAAAAGTCATTGGGTAGATGCCTAAATGAGGGTAGAGAGGAAATGGGAAAACAGCTTTTCCTATGCAGAAAGCAGTGTTTCTTTTTCAAAAGCAGATAGTGAAAAATGTTAAGATAAATTGAAGTAAGAGCAAGAAGGACAAACTTTTAATTGCTAAAGCGACCAAGGTTAAATCAAATCATGACCAATGGGGGGGGGGGGGGTCTAGGATAACACCATCCAGCATGGCCAATTTGCCACAGGAGAACTTGCCATGGGATAAGAGTAGCAGTAATATTAAGAAATGGTGGAATACAATCATTAAAGAAAAGATGTCAAAGGACAGGAAGGAACACAATCAAATGTGAATGACAGAAACTAAAATAATTTAAAAATTAAATAAATTAAATAATTAAATAACTAAATTGAATTGTTGAATTTTCCCACTGCGAGTTGTGCTGCAGCGAATTGGCCATGGCAAATTGACCTATGTGAGTTGGTCATAGTCAATTGGCTGCGGTGAGTTGTCTATGGCAAGTTGGCATTTGTGAGTTGGTCATGGCGAGTTGATTGTAGTGAGTTGGTGATGGCAAGTTAGTCATAGTGAGTTGGCTGTGGTGAGTTGTCCCATTCCTTTCCAGTGAAGCTGAGAAAATGGAGCTGACTTCTACCTCAGATCTACAGAGCTGTTGCTTGCCAGTGTAGACAACACTAAACCTGATGCAGCAGCAGCAGCCTGACTTCAAATAATGTGTTCCTCTTAACCAGCTGCATTGTAGCAAATAGTGAGAAAACAAGAATAAACAAGCATTATAGAGAATGTAGATATTTATATATTGATCTGTTTCCATATGATGCAAGGAAGGCATGTGAAGATTGTAAAGAAAAAAATTAAAAATGTGGACTTCATATTAACATAATTAAAGCTAATCATTTGAAAAGATGTATAGAGATAATAAGCCCTCTACATGCCCAACTGCTATTCATTTCAATGAAATACTCAAGCACATTCACTTTTGGAGAAAAGTGATTCATGTCTATTCCTTATGTCTACATTTCTCAGTAGTGGGGTAATTCAGATGACAAACACAAATTACCCATAAGAGAGACCCCCTAAATCACAACAACCTATTTTTCCTTTTCCAACATAATGGCTTTCAGCTTTTGTTAAAGCAAATGAGAAAGAATCCTTCCAAAACTCTAAAGTTAGAAGAACAACAACTATTCAATGACAACCAAAATCCATTCAGCTGGCACCATTCCAGAAGTTAAAAGCAAGCAATCGATATTTCCACTGCTCAGATTCAATCAAAATGGACTAGCTTGAGAAAGCAGAAGCTTTGAGAGAACTCATCATCAGCAAAACACAGTGCAGGTGCTGGCATTTAAGCAATGGCACAAATCTAATGAAAAAGAACAGGTAGACAAACAAGAAATTCACCAGCACCTAAAGTGACCTTAATATTGAAAACAACCCAGCAATCATGTAGAGCCTTTTGAACACTGATTCACGTATAATAAAGCAATGGGGGAAAAAAGATTTGTATTATGATTCCATTAAATCTCAAAATTGGATCAACATCTGGATAGTCAACTTGAATGCATCGGAAAGAATGTGACAATTTAAGAAGGCTTTAGTACATAAATCAAGACAAGGGATCAGCTAGATTTTCTGAGGCAAATGCACTTAATTTATCTGATAAAATCTGACAGAATCAAAAGTAAGAACCTGCATGCCAATCTTAATACCTAAATTTTAAGGAAGCAATAAAGATTGGAAACATTAATGTTTATACTGTGATAAGTGTCACAAAGAGATTGGAATCCATGATTGCATCTCTCCTATTCTCAAGGGCTCTGCATTTGTAATGTTCATTGTTTGCTTTAATTCAGTTAGATAATCAGAAATCTATTTGCGGTTCTCCTTTCCCAGAACCAAATTATTGATCCATATCTCTTTCTATGTTCTTTGTTTTTAAGTCTGTAATTGTTTTTAAATTAAACCACGATGTTTTATTTTTATTTTGTTTTTATCACATTTCTAAACCTCCCATCTCACGTGTAACGCTGATCAGTTTGCAGTAAAAAAATGATAAGATAGA
>JAEANM010026509.1:0-10722 GCA_017656035.1 Myanophis thanlyinensis
AGCCTCCTGTGTTGTAACAGCTTGGGTAATGGGTTGTGTGATGACTTTGTGAGTTTTATTGCTGTGGTGTCTTTGGTTTTGTGCTGTGATTTCCTGGGTCGTCTGCTGTGTTGCAGATTCTTGAGTTCTTGTGGTGTGATTTCCTGGGTTTACTCAAGCCATTAAAACATGGGAGGCTAATGGAAAAAAAATCACAAAACATGTGCTAACATATAAATGTATTTTATTTTTGAATCTTATAATATTCCTTGCACTAATAACATTAAACGAATTAGCTATGATAATTCTGGGTTGGGGACAAGGTTAGCAAGCAAGCCTATATCATATCTGTTTGCAAGAATAATCTCATTAATGAACTACTTAAATAGAACTTAATGGAATCTCTTCTAGGCAAATCTACTTCTGATTTGAAAGAAGGGGGTGCTAAAGAAAGGTCATGCTAAGGAGCATTGAGTAGGTGGCTTCAAGTTGATTTCTCCGTGGTGCTTTTTGAGCTTGGCTTTTTTCTCGCAGACATTTCATTATCCAAACTAGGTAACTTCATCAAGCTCAGAGAACACCAAGGACCCCTCAAAAATAGAGTAATATGTGTGTATGAATAAATATTTAGTGAGATAGGATGACATTTCCCCCAAAAACTATACCTTTATGAAAGGATGCCATTTCCCAGAAACTAATATGGGGATTTTGAATTAACTACATTCTTTAAACACTCTCAACCAGTGGTGAAATTCAGCCTAGTCACACTGGTTCTATTGAGCCGGTAGCAGTGACAAAGTTTGGCCCCACTCACCTGCCCCTGCCTTTCCTGTCCTATATCCCCCTTCTTCTTTTTTTTTTTTTGCTCAGCTGTTTTGTGTGCCTCTGCAATCTTCCTAATCACCTGGGCTGCCTCTGGTAAGGAAATACTTGCATTTTAGCAGTCGCGTGGCAGTGAACCAGTAGTAAAAACGGTTGCATTCCACCACTGTTCTCATCTTAAGTACTCTACTATTATGTGGAAAATCTTGCAGTGGCTAGCAGTTTCTCTTAAGTTATCTCACTGGGAAGAACCCTCCTTGACATTTCATCCTATACCACCATGGCTCATGTTCATGGCTGACTGGGGAATTCTGGGACTTGAAGTCCACAAGTCTTTAAAGTTGCCAAATTTGGAGAGTCCTCTTCTAGAGAAATGGATTGGGACTGGAGTTTTGGAGAAGCTCAGAATGAAGCAGATTCAGATCCAGGTTTTACCAGGAATATGGAAACTGGCTTTGAGTCAACTGTTCCATCTCCAATCCATAGTCCTCTTAAATATCCCATTTCTGAGCATGTTTTATTGTGGTATCTAAAGCTTATGGGGATACTGTCACAAGATAAAACTCTAAAGTCACTCTGATTTTTCTTGGGTTATAAGCTATGTCTATAACATAATTAAAAAACTGTATGCATATCAACATCAATGGAGATAAATAAGCAATTAAGATAAGTAATTAAACAATGTATTGATGTTGCAATTGTCATACTGTCCTGAACAAGAATGATTCCTGTTCATATGGAAGACTATACATAATTATATATTTTGTATACATAATTACACATACTTAATTCAATCAGGAAAAGAAAAGAGGAGAAAATATATAGCGTTCTTAAAAGGGTTCATGGATATATTCCAGGGATGTCATTGGATCTGTATGATGTACTGTATCAGAAACAATACTGACAAATGACCTTAGCCTTAAAGATTAGTGGTTTTTATTGTGGTATACACTTTGACAGGTGTATGAAATAGTACAGGACAAAGAGGGAAGAAAATACATTGCTACTCTATTAACAAAACAGGTCCCATATGTTAACTAATGGAAGCTAAGATTGTCATCTTCTCAATCCTATTACTACCTTTGGAAGGGGTGGATTAGACATTATTAGGACCATCCATAGTGGGGAGTCAAAAAGTCAAGATGATGGTAATGGTCATGGGATTGAAACCCTGACCCTATATTTTACCCCAGCTCTATTGCTGAGGGTTGTTGTATTGATGCAAACTTCCCATATTTGCTTTTCATAGCCATCTTCCATGTTCAGGCACTATCTAGACCTGGGTTAACAAAAGACAATGACTGAGTTTGAAGGGTAAAGCTAAAGGTTCCCCTCGCACATACATGCTAGTTATTCCCAATTCTAGGGCGAGTGCACATCTCTATTTCTAAGCTGAAGAGCAAGCGCTGTCTGATGATGATTCCATGGTCAGGTGGCTGGCATGACTAAATGCCAAAGGCACACGGAAGCTGTTATCTTCTCACCAAGGTGGTCCCTATTTTTCTACTTGCATTTTTTACTTGCTTTTGAACTGCTAGATTGGCAGAAGCTGGGGCAAGTAATGGGAGCTCACTCCATTACGTGGCACTAGGGATTCAAACCGCTGAACTGCCGACCTTTCTGATCGTCAAGCTCACCGTCTTAGCTACTGAGCCAGCGCATCTCCAGGGTACACTATGTCAAATAATTGAACTATATCTTGTCTTGTCATACAGCCAGGTTTATGGTACACACTGAGCTAAGTTCTCACACCACAAACCACAAATTTAAATTCAGCCCCACTTTGGATTAGCCTAATCTGGTGATTCCATGATTGCAACCATGAAATCAGAAAAATGGAGAATGTCTTTGGTTAATTTTCTTTAAAAAAAAACACCAGAGCTAATGTGTTGAACTATTCTGTTTATTTGTTGTTGACATCCAATGTCAACAGTCCAATACCTTTATGTTGTTTCAAAGGTTTTCTGAATCTTGGAAGTGAAGGCATCTTCCTAATATCTAGTGTTCTAGGGGGTGGTGTTTGTGTATCAGGTCCAAGAAACCCAATACTTGTTTTCAAAAGAGTTTGGTTCTACTGTTGCCAAGCTTCTGTTACATTGCTCTGCTTTTAGTATAATTTGTCACCACCCTAACATGCAAATTGTTTCAACTAAAGAGTAGGATATTTTATTTTATTTTATTATTTTTCCTTCCTTTATTACTTCATAAGTAATTCAAGACAGCAAACATATAGAATATTCCTTCCTTCTCCTACTTTCTCCACAACAAAAATCCTATGAATTGAGCTGGGCCAGTACCTTAACTGGCCCAGCTTATATTCATTTTTGCTGATTTTTAGTTTCAGATCTGTTACTAGTCTTATTGGTAATTTGTTAGATGTCCAGAAAATCAGTAGCTTATAAGACAGCTAACTTAGCTTTTATAAGCAGAATCCAAGGCCAAGCCAAGAAAAAAAAAAGGGTGTAAACAGCAACAGAAGTTGATCAAAGTGAAAAATAAATGATTCTTGATGTCTAGAATTACTGTACAAGCATATTCAGTTAGTGATAGATGGATTCGATTCCAACCCCTGTTTCTGTAGATGTATGTTCTTGTGGACCCCCTGGTGCTTCTGAGCTTAATGGTTGTCTTGCAGACAAACCAGGTAACATCATCAGAGCTACAGGTGAGTGGTTGTTGTTAGTTGCGGTCAGTCGTGTCTGACCCATCGTGACCCCATGGACAACGTCTCTCCAGGCCTTCCTGTCCTCTACCATCCCCCAGAGTCCATTTAATCTCATGCCGACTGCTTCAGTGACTCCATCCAGCCACCTCATTCTCTGTTGTCCCCTTCTTCTTTGGCTCTCAATCGTTCCCAGCATTAGGCTTTTCTCCAGTGAGTCCTTCCTTCTCAATAGGTGGCCAAAGTATTTGAGTTTCATCTTCAGGATCTGGCCTTCTAAAGAGCAGTCGGGGTTGATCTCCTCTAGGACTGACCGGTTTGTTCACCTTGCAGTCCAAGGGACTCACAAGAGTCTTCTCCAACACCATAATTCAAAGGCCTCAATTCTAGAGGAAGTGGAGTTTGCTCTTAAAAAAGGAAGATCAAACCCCACTCCCTTTCTAGCATTCATGAGTTTACCTGGTTTGGTAATGACATTTCTGCAAGACAACCATCTTGGAGAAACCAAGGACCCCACAATTTAACCTCGAGGTACAGATACTTTCTTCTGTAGATAGGTTCTTCACATAAATGCTATATCTTTGGAGCTTAACCTGCTTTCTAAATTTCATTGCTATTATCTCCTCCGTTTGACATTAAGCTTCCCTTTTACCTAAGGGAAGGATTAAATCACCTTTTTTTTCTCTCTGAGAAGAAGACCGCCAAAGAGGGTACGGTGTCAGTTGAAATGGATGAGAAATTTACATAATCTCTATCAATAAACCTGGTTTTGATTTCCTGAATTCATGTATTGAAATCTTAACTTCTTTTCCAGACTGTGTTGACAAACATGTACAATATAGGAAAGGAACTATACGTGTAAATTGAACTTTTCTGGGTTTTTTTTTCCCATTGATGTACACTCACTAATGCAGGCAAAATATTACATTTTTTATAATAGTCCCACCAACTGCATTATGCCTGAGGCAAACCATAAAAAAAAAAATAACTTGCTTTTCCTGTTCGTGGTACAGTACTGTCAGTAAGCACATTTACAGCAGATGTATAGCAACTGGTGTGTTTCCTCAGGAAACAGTCAATCTGCCAATAAAATCTAACCTGTAATAACTCTGAGGGTATCCAATTTTCACCTCTTGGAAGAAACTACAAATATTATAGAATCCCAGCTTTACGGCAGATTTGCAAGATTTGCAATTCATCAGACCCAGTTAGCCTTGGCTTGTATCCTGGTGGAAGCTCAATAACTTCTCTGCTTTCACACCTCATTTTCATAACATCAGAAGAACAGCGAAACAAAGCTCTTTACTTTACTTTACTGTCATTGCACCTCGTACCATGCAATTAAATGCCATCTTCAGTGTACACTATAACCACAAAAATAAAACAGACATGCATCCTTCACTTTCTATACAACTGAATTGAAAACCTCTGATATTGCATTCATATTGCACTATACAGTAGAATTCAATATAGTTACTGTGCTGGGATAGAAGCTGTTTTTCAGCCTACTTGTCCTTGTTTTTATTATCCTGTACCATCTGCCAGATGGTAATAAGTTCCAAAAAAAAAAAAAAAAAAAAAAGGGGGGGCGCCCAGGATGAGATGGATCTTTAAGGATATTTTGAACTTTCTCAAGGCTATAAAGATCTTCCAAAGAGGGGAGAGGGTAACCCATGATCCTCTGGGCGATGGCGTTGACCCTCTGGAGCGCTGTCCTATCGGCCACTGTGCAATTGGCAAACCACACACAAGTGCAGTAAGTTAAAATACTCTCTATGGTGCAACGGTAGAAGGTCATCAGCAGTTTTCCATTCAGTTGTGGTTTCCTGAGACGTCTCAGGTAGTATAATCTCTGCTGGGCCCTTTTGACCAGTGCTGCAAGGTGAGCTTCCCCAGGTCAGGTCCTCTTTTATGATAACACCCAGAAACTTAAAACTGGCCACTTGCTTTATTTCATTTATAATGGGCTTCTCTATACTGTTGGTGCTCTACAGTCAGAATCTAAGTTGTGAATGCCAGCATTACAGAATCAATATAAATCTAATCTCTCTATTCTTCCAAAGAGCTATTTAGCGGGACAGTTACAAAAAAAAAAACCACAACCCAGTTATGACGGATAGAAACAAAAAGTGCAGTAAATATAAAACAACACAACAACAAGAACAACAACTCCTTTCAGAGGGTATTATTTGCTGGTCAATGACTGAAATAAAATGACTGACTGGCTGATTATTAGAGGTTGTCCTTGACTTACAACCATTCATTCAGTGACCATTCTAAGTTACAATGGCACTGAAAAAAGCGATATCTGATTGATTCTCACACTTATGACTGTTGCAGCATTCCCCATGATCAAAATTGTGAGGCTTGGCAACCGGCATGTATTTACAACAGTTGCAGTGTTGTGGGGGGGTCTTGTGATCCCTTTTTATAAACTTCTAACAAGCGTTAGTGGGGAAGCCAGAGTCACTTAGTAACCATACGATTCACTGAACAACTGCAGGGATTCACTTAGCAAATCAATGGTAAAAATGTCTTAAAATGTGGCATGGATCACTTAACAATGGCCTCACTTAGGAACAGAAATGCTGGTCTCAGTTGTGGTCTTAGGTCCAGGACTACTTGTATTCATATAATGTGCAAGTTCCAGAAAGAATGATCAGAATAATTATAAACATAGGGAGGATTCAAACCTCTGCTGTCCATGGACTCATTTTGATGAAATGTGCATAGCAGGATTAAAGGTACCTTGCACATATGTGCTAGTTGTTCCCGACTCTAGGGGCATTTTTTACATGCTTTTGAACTGCTAGGTTGGCAGAAGCTGAGGTAAGTAACGGAAGCTCACTCCGTTACACAGCACTAGGGATTCAAACCGCCAAACTGCCGACCTTTTTGATCGAAAAGCTCAGCATCTTAGCCACTGAGCCAACATGTCCCCTTTTGTGCTATGATTAGGTCTGCACAAAATGGCTATATCCTTACCCCATCAGTCTACTTAGGGTATGGCCTATAACCACACCAATAATTAAGAAAAACCTCCCAAATCTTGCGAGTTGATGACGTTCGTGAAATGCTGCACAATTTTGGCAATCTCATCCTTGAGAAATGCAAGAAAGCTAAAAGTGCATGATGTTAAGGATAGTCCCCCATTAGGAGAACGAGTGCGAAGCGAAGCATTGTGAGAGTGTTGTGGTAGAATACACAAACCAGAATACAGAGACACCAATTAGAAAAAATAGGTTTTTACTTCCGTGGAAATAGAGGTATGCACAGTCCATCAATCAATCCAAATTCATACACAGTAAAGTCAGTCAGTCATCAAACAGTTCAGTTCAGGGATAATCCAATAATCACAGTCCAGTCACAAATATACAGTTCGGTAACAGTTGGCAAACAGTAGCAAAAACTCACAGAAAATCCTCCCTCTTCTAGCTCCTCACCAACAATAACAGTAACCAGCATCTACCAGTGATTCTGGCTCCATCTTATGGCCGCTTGAAGAAGCAGCAGCCAATCACACTTTCTTAAAGTTACAGTATTATTTAAAGTAACAATCCTGGTTTATATATTGTCAACTGAATGGTTAGTTTTACATTCCTAACACATGAGATGCTACTTGGGATGCTACGTGCTAGGGTTCTAGAGGTTAAAACATATGAAGAATGGTTGCTGGGATGTGGTACGCCTAGTTTAATGAAAAGAAGGATTAGGGAGTGACATGATAGGAGAGTTCCAATATCTAAGGGGTTGCTACAAAGAAGAGGGAGTCAACCTATTCTCCAAAGCACCTGAAGGTAGGACCAAAAACAATAGATGGATACTAATCAAGGAGAGAAGCAACCTAAAACGAAGGAAAAATTTCCTGACAGCGAGAACAATTCATCAGTACAATGGCTTGCCTCCAGAAATTGTGGGTACTTCAACACAGGAGGTTTTTAAGAAGAGACTGGACACTCAGTTGTCTCAAATAGGATCTCCTGCTTAAGCAAGGGGTTGAACTAGAAGACCTCCAAGGTCCCTTCCAACTCTGTATTCTGTTGGATTATTGATATGGCATGAGGATTGGCAACCTCCTAAGATTTTAGTATTTTTAATATCTCTTGATTTAATGCCTTGGATCCAGGTGCAATGTCACAAAGGCCCTAGTGATGGCAGGCACTGTCTTGTCGACTATTTTGTCAGGGGACTCCACAGTGAAATGTGTGCTTGGCCAGGGCAAATGAGCCTGGATTTCATTTGAGTAAGAGATTTGACATTTGAGGAGAAGAGTTTCTATTTGAATTGGCAGTCCGAAGGCAAATTAATTCAGTCTGCGCCAACTTAAGAACTTATGGTGGGGGAGGAAATGCCAATGGGTTATAATAGAGAAGCATCAAAATGCTTCAGGCAACTGCTTTGCATTTTCATCAGTAAGCATGAAAATGGGAATAATGTTAGATGCTTTAGAGCAGAGGTGAAATTCAGCCGGTTTGCATTGGTTCTATAGAACCAGTTATTAGAAGAAATCTCCTTTTGTTTTTTCCCCACTTTGCAGAGTTAATCCTATAAAGATTAATTTTACAGAGTTAATCCTGTAAATAAAGCAGTTGTTTCTAGCCTAATCTTTATTGCCTTGCTCATAGAAACTGCCTCTCCCCTTATTACATTGTAACTTTGGTGAAGTTTAATTCTGTGCTTGGTGATGTTTAATCCTGTAGCCACACCCATAGAACCGGTAGTAAAAAAATTGAATTTCACTACTGCTTTAGAGCCGTGATGGCGAACCTATGGCATAAGTGCCACAGGTGGCATGCAGAGCCATCATGCTGGGCAAACAAGCTGTTGGCCAACTTACTTTCAGCTGAGCATGCAAATGTGATTGCGCATGCATGCACACACGATTGCAGAGAACCAGCTGGTCTTTGGGTGTCCACTGTACATGCGCACAATTGCAGCAGGAAATCCAGCTGGTCTTTGGAGCTCTCCTGAGCATGCACATGGGAGTGCTCATGTGTCCGTGAGTGCCTGCACACAGCACACATGCATTGCATGTGCAAAAGCTGCATGCACAGATAGTGCAGTTGCACATGCAGCGCACGTGGAGGAGCAGAACACAAGGGCGTATAGCACACACAAAGCATGTACTTTTTGGCACTCGGTAAGTAAAAGGTTCGCCACCACTGCTTTAGAGATATTAAGCTTGCCTAGTTTCAGTTAGATATCTTCAGAGGCCCAGGGTAATGTTTTAACTCATCCTGCCACTCTTTAAGGAACAAAAAGCAGGGATATATTCTAGTCAATGAAGACAGTCAAAATGGAAACATTATTTCTACTCCAGAATAGCAGGCATACGGTGGTTTAGCGCAGTGGTGGAATTCAAATTTTCTTATTACTGTTCTGTGGTGGGCGTGGCTGGGGGGGTGTCATGACTGGGTGGGCAGTTTCTGTAAGCAGGGCAATAAAGATTAGTCTAGAAAGAACACCAGAATGTTTTTTTTCCTGCCTTCCTTACAGGATTAACCTTGTAAAGTGGAAAAAAAACAAAAGGAGATTTCTTCTAAAAACAGGTTCTCTGAATGGCTTAGAAAATTTACTACGGGTTCTACCAAACCTGCTAGAACCTGCTGAATTTCACCTCTGGTTTAGCAGATATCCAGCCTCAATTCATAGCTAGTAGGGCCAAGTAGAGCTAGTAAGTTGAGAAATTAAGTTGGAATGGCTTTGAAATAGTGATTCATCTGCATATCTCTTCTTCAGCTGGATTTCTTTTTTTCCATTAAAGTTAACTTTGCGTTTTTTTTCCTTAAAGGAAAAAGCTAATTAACAACTGCAAAACCGCTTTGGAAAGCAGTCTAAACTGTCTGGCACGGGGAGACATTTGGGATCTGTCTGATCCATTTCTATTTAATGCAATGCATTTTGCAAACAGGGCTTCGATCTATTTAGTAAGGACTGTCCAGGGGTCACAAAGCCCATTAAAGGCAGTTTCATAAGTGCCGTCTCTGACCGCAGAAAAGTTAAGTGCCCTTTCCAAGAGCATTAAAAAAAATCCTTGCCGTGCACCTTCTTGTTGAAAAAAAAACAAACCAATAACAGGAGGTTCACTTGATGAGGAAGGAAAATATCTGCATGTTAACTTTGTGGAAACACTGTGGGAAATTTGATTAGTTGGTATTTTATGTTTTTGGCAACTTGTTTTTTTTCCTGGATGTCATATTTCCTTTGGTGAGAGGGCAGGCTGCCTGCAAAATAGCCAGCCTCTGGATTGCTGTTACCCTGTTCATTTAAGACCTCTCCTTAACACACAGCAACTGGTGGAGTAGTGGTGTTGGTGTGAGAGGGAAGGTGATCTGTGTTGGTTTATGGAAATAAAACCAGAGGCAGCCTAAGGCAAATAGGAAAAAATGCTGTTGTCCAGCAGTAGGATTCACAAGGAGTAGTAATGGAGGAGCAGTAGTAGGAGCTGTAGTAGAACTGTGGGGAAATATGGCATAACGAGCAGCTAACGTTTGAGTGATTGGATATTTGTTGCTTGTTTGGTTGTTTGGTTATCTTGGGGTATGGGACCCCGTTGACTTGGGTATACTTAAAAGAACTTTCTGCAGCATCAACATTTTCTGCAGTACTCCTGTTTTTTTTTATCGTATTATCCAAATGATTCTGTTGCCATAGCAGCAGGAGAAAAAGAAATCCACCTATTGTTAGGAGCCTTCACTCATTGAGTCTTTAGGAAGAATGATCACCATTAAGTATTGTGGTGCAGTGGTTTTAGTACTAGACTAGGAGCACAAAGGACAGAAACCTACGATATGTACTGTACATCCTCGGCCATAGAAATTTCCTGGAGGCCTCTGGACCAGTCACTGTCCCTTCCAGCCTCATTGATTAGTTGCTGTGGGAGGGAAAAAAAAAAGTGAGTGGTTGTTTAGTAGGCCACCTTGAGTTCCTGTGTAAAAGCTGAGAGATAAATCTAATGTGAGAAATATATGTGTGGGCAACCTGTAGCCTCAGATTTGCAATGAGGAAGTCCCTTTCTTTGTCTGTGTCAAAGCTACCTTTAAAATTAAAGGGTTCCGGTTTTTTAAAAAAAGTTTTTTTATTTTTAAGACAAACATATAAAAAACATACATAACATAAAAAACATATAAATGTAAAAGAACCTCGTCCAATTCTATGCTTACAGTGTATCAGTTGGTTACAAAAGAATTTTTTTTGTGCCATTCTTTCATAGTCTTCCCTTGTAACTGTATTCTAATTTATCATTTTATTTATCTTAA
>JAEANM010026510.1:0-10722 GCA_017656035.1 Myanophis thanlyinensis
CCAGCATGGCTGGCTCAGGAATTCTGGGAGTTGAAGTCCATGAGTCATGAAAGAGCCAAGGTTCCCGACCCTTGCCCTACTCCATAGTGGGCTCCTTGGGAGAAAAAGGGTCAGGATCCAATTATTGGGGTGAGTTCCCTGTTAGCTTAACTATTGATTTTGCTTATGGAAAGCCAACAGGAAAAGTCACAAATAGTGACCATGTGATGCAGCTCACTGCAATTTCATAATTGGGAATGCAGGGACACTGTAATAGCCAGATGTGGACTGGTCATATGTCCATTATTTTTCCAGTTCCATTTTGAAGGGTTGCTGAATAAAGAAAGGTGAGCTGGTGACTACTTTTGTCTTTTATCGAATCAAAGAACTGGAAGGGAACTTAAAGGTTGAATCTCTGCTCATGGCAGGAGTCCTTGCACCATCTTGAACAAATAATTATCAAACCTTTTCTTGAAAACCTTCAGAAATGGGACACCCTTTCCATTGAGCAATTTTCCTACTGCATTTCTATTGTAGACTGTCTTGTTTTTTTTTAAACTTGCGGTGGATGGCTAATGGCAGAAAGTAGGCTATGCACAAAGCACGTCATTGATAACATTAATTATATTGTGTACATCCATAAATCATTAGCTTCCACTATTTGTAACAGATAGGTGCAGCTTCTGTTATGTTATGCATCTGTCTCCTTCTTGTTGTGATTGGGATGACTCACAAGGATTTCTTCTTCGTATTTGATGTTCTTATTTAATGTGCTGATTCCCTTGTAATTGGAATGTAAGCTTATGAAACACAATCTGATTCCTCATATTCTTCTGCATGCCTGATCTACCGCCTTTTTTGTTCAGATTATAGAGGCTGAATAAACCTAAATCCAATTTAAGCTAATGGAAGACTACGAAGCCCAAGCATTTCATAGAACCACAATTTGGTGCAAACCTTATTTCTGGATGTTCATGCAGATATCGCTTGTAAGAACTGCAGGAAATGAATCCACTGTCTCCGAGCATGGAGGAAGGTTAATATTATGTAATATTCTTACATGAGATGAAATTGAAGTCTCTCTCTTTTCCTTTCTCTCACACAAACATAAACACAGAGCATGCATTCTCACATATAAAATGAATTATAGAACTGGATACATATGTCACAGTTAATTTAGTACAGAGTGTTATGGTGTTGTACAAGGGGAAGGCAATGGGATGGAGGAATCCTGATTCAATTTAGAGCTGTTCCTGTTATTGAATCTACTCTAAGCACCAGGATTTCATAACCTAGTTTGTATATCCTTCAATTAGATTATGCAAAGTAGAGTTGCATCTCGATAGCCATGCTCTTTCAAATGGTGTGATGCAAAGTGTAACTCACAAAAGTGCATAGGAAAAAATGCCTGCGTTAAGGGAAACAGTGCATGAAGGTGGAGAGATCTGAGAATAATGCATTGCAAAAGGAAAAAAAAAACAATTTTCAAAAATTATAGGGCTATGCAATATTTTGGGTTTGATATGATTTCCAGAAGGAACTTCTAGATAAAGGTAGCACCTATCTGAACTTCTTAAAAAAGAACATGGGATCTGTCTTTTTCTGGAGCCATGTGGCTGATGTAGAGAAGCCAAAGGAATATATGAAGAAAATGGAAAATAAGAGTGCAGGAAAGCCACACCTTTCTCTATGTACCCTACCATATCATAATGTCTGTCCAATCTGTTTTCCCAGATTGAAAGATAGACAAGGAAGAACTCAATGTCATCAATCTCCACAGAGGGTTTCATCCCAGCTTTCAACATTAGACACTAGACTGAATTATTCTTTCCTGATCATTTTTCTACCATGTGCCCCATTTTGCAACTCTTGGTTTTCACTATAAATACAGCTTCCTCTCCTTTTGTTTTTGTAGGATTCACCTTATTTTATATAGAATCTGACACCTGGTTCATTTGCTTATCTTTCTTGCTTCTTGCAATTCTGTAGCTGAATGAAAAACTCCAACAAGAAGACGTCACTAACACAGGGAAAGGTGAATCTCAGATATGGATTTTCAGTCACAAGACTTGGAAAACCTAGCATTCGTTTAGCATCCTGATGAATGGCTACTCTATAAAGATCATGTCTTCACCTAGCATTTGCAGAGCTTCTGAATGGCACACAGCTATTCATCAAATGACACCAAGAAGCAGTCCTGATTGAAATTTCTGCGAATGGCTTCACAGTTCAATTTATGTGAGGGTTTATCAATTGTCAGGAACATGTGCCCATCAATTCAAATACTGTACAGAATGAACCTTTTCAATAGCTGGAACCGAAACAAACTTTCTCCCTTGTGGTTTTTTTTTTTTAATCATTACAGTCATGTCTCTGAGCTGGGACATTGACAAGAGGGCCCAAATATCTTCCAATGTCATCAGGTCGGGATTGTCCCTAAGTGTTTTGTAGCTTGATGCAAAGGACGAATTCCTGATCTTTGAAGTTACCATGGCAACCTCTCTTGTGTCTTTGAAGCAGAGAAGGACAAACTATCGAAGCTCTACATTCCCATTCAGCAGGGCAAGACCAAGAAAGCAAAGACCACAGCTTTCAATAATTAATGCATAGTTGGGTCAAAATATCAGGACATCAGAAAACTGTATGAAGAATTTCTCACACGGAGTTCATGCAAGAAGAGTTCCTTGGAATGACTTGAAACCTTCTCACCAGATTTTGTTCCTTCGGAGAGAAGTTCCTGTTTACGAGAGAAGCTGTCAAATGACTTGCCCTTTCTCTCTTAATTGTTTAGGTCTCACTTCTCACAAATTGTCACGTAAGGTAAGAGGCAATGGGAGTCAACATGAGAGACAGCTGGGCATTCTCTGGCATTTGGAAGTCAGAGCTGTGCATGCCACATGGTAGCCTGCGAGCTTCAGTTCCTGTGGAGGATACCTGCCCATCATTGCATCTGAAAACAACACCTGCTGTCAGCTTTTTTTTTTTAACATGGAAAAGAGAATGAGCAACTTTTTTTCCAGGCTAGTAAGTAAGGTCAAGGCAAAAAAACTCTGCCTAATCATCTCTGTCTAATTTCATACCCGTCTACAGCTGGTGTATGGATCCCCACAGCATGGATGAAGATCATATGGACTTCTGCTTTGTAAGATGCTAAAAATGGACTACTATGGAGGACTATGAGCTGTGGTGGTGCAGTGGTTAGACTGTAGTACTGCAGGCTACTTCTGCTGACTGCCAGCTGACTGCAATTTGGCAGTTCAAATCTCACCAGGCTCAAGGTTGACTCAGCCTTCTATCCTTCCAAGGTGGGTAAATGAGGACCCAATTTGTTGGGGGCAATATGCTGACTCTGAAAATCTCTTAGAGAGGGCTGTAAAGCACTTAGGTATATAAGTCTAAGTGCTGTTGCTATTGCTACTATTACATTTGTGTTGAGAGCACCAAAAGGATGAAAGAATTAGTTGCCTGGAGAATAACCAGCTGGGGGCTCCTTTCATATCCCCCTTAAGTTCCTCCCTGAAGTGGTTCCCATTTGTCTACTTGCAGTCATCCTCTTTCAAGCTGCTGGGTCAGCGGGAGCTGGACTGAGTGATGGGAGCTCACCCTCTCACATGGCAGCAACCTAGGCTCTAACACGAGCCTGCCGATTGTCAGTCCAGTGTCCTAATCAACCATGACTTAGAAATGTGTTTGCCCTAACTACAAGGAATGGATCCTCTGACTATAGTCAGTTTTATATAGTTCCATGTTGGGCCTCTGTTTTGCATTTTGTCCTCCACAATAATTTCTGGAAGTTCTGCTAGAAGTGAAAAGATAAATACCAGTTTTCATTTCTAATTTCCTTCTCTGTGTTTCTCAGCTGCCTGTGACATTGATAGATGCCATCCAACTAAACCAACCAGCCACACAGATGTGGCTGCACAAGACTTATAACAAGGCCAAAGATGGGCCTCCTTTTTGACTCAATTGAATTTTTTGTTTCAGGCAAGAGTGTTGAGGTGAAGACTATTTCACTTCTTGCATTTTTACTTTTTAATCACCAGAAGCACAACACTAACTGTGAACTGTCCCATCTTTCTCACACACTGAGGTTTAAGAGCGGATGTCAGGTGAGGTAGATAAGTGGAAGATAAGTGCTAGTTACAGAAACTACCAAGGTGCTGCTTCAAAGAAAGAAGTGTAAATAGAATATGAAGAAGCATCCTTGGGGGTGTCTGAACTTGGTTGTTTTCTTGTAGATGTTTCATTACCCCAAACTAGGTAACAACAGACCTTTCATTACCCAAGCTAGGTAGCATTGTCATGATGTTATCTAGTTTGGGTAATGAAACATCTGCAAAGAAAACAACGGAGCTCACAGACCACCAAGGATGCCTCATTTCATCCTGAGCTACAAATATTCTCCTCTTTCAGGCTTTTAAGAGAAAAGATTGTTCGACCCTCTTTTTAGCCATTCTGGTACAACTGCATACTTAATAATGTCTTCTCTTTAGTTTACAAAATTTGCATTTTTAACACTTGCAAATTAAAAATGCCAGGACATTAGGAAGACAAATCTTGTGCATTCTGTGAATACAAGATTAGCTCACATATTATGCAAATATTATGCAAATATTATTTCCTTCATACAGCAAATGAATTAAATGTGTTTGATTTAATTAGATTGGTGTCATGAACTACATTCCAGAACAGAAGAAGAAACAGCTTGTTTGAGACAGCATCAACTCTGCTGGACCAGATAATCTTTTCTTAATTGCAAAAGTGAGAAAAGAGAAACTGAGATGGACAGAATGAAAAGTAATTTGATTAAAAACGTTTTCTCAATTTTTTTTTCAAGAGTTAGTGATGAAAAATATTATTTTAGTATGTGGTATGTTAGTTTTCATTGGCAGAAGATATTCACTATTTTGCAATGTTAATTTTTGACAACTTCTGGTATTTGTCATGTATCCATACTACAACAGTCACTATCTAATTTGCTGGGGGGGAAAAATCTATCCTATATTATAATTAAAACAATTTTAATAAACAAATAATGCATATTTATAAGAGCCAGTTTGGTTTAGTGCAGGGGTGGGGAACCTTTGCTCCTTCATGACTCATGGACTTCAACTCCCAGAATTCCTGAGCCACCCATGCTGGTTTAGTGGTTAAGGCATCATGCTAGAAACTTGGAGATTTTTAGTTCTAGTTCTGTCTTAGCCATAAAAACCCAGATGGGATTTCTCACCCAGTGAGAAATAAATAAATATATAAGGTGGATTAATTCCCTTTCATTAATATGTGTAAAATAAGGAACTGCTATGAATAAGAACACATAATGATGTAATTCAAAACTCTGGATCTTCAGATGTTGAGATATATTTCCTAGAAGGCTCAGTTAACATAAGCAATAGGAAGAAATCTGGTTTTCATAGTTCTGCAATATTCAGAGATAATATTGCCTGATGTTTAGAGAGATAGAGCACACGACTTGTCCATCACGGCCAGAGGAAACAAGATTTAATTATCTCGCCAACTTCTCCTGAAAGAATTTCATGACACTTAAGAAAATACCTCATGAGTGCATGGATGTAATGTGAATATTGAGAATAGAGTGAAGAACTGCAACCAAGAAATAAATAAAAGAAATTTGAGTCTGGAATAGAATAGAATAGAATAGAATAGAATTCTTTATTGGCCAAGTGTGATTGGACACACAAGGACACACATATGTCTTCAGCACATATGCTCTCAGTGTACATTAAAGGAAACAGTACATTCATTAGGAATCATAAGATACAACACTTAATGATAGTCATGGGGTACAAATAAGCAGTCTCCTAGTATAAGCAGTATTCCATTAGAAATGGAATATGAATAAAGATCTCAGACAAGACCCTCCCTGGTTCTCATGATTATAAAGAGAGAGAGAAGGAGGAAAACACACATTCAGACATGCAAGATTCAGTCAAAGCAATAGCAATAGAATTTAGGCTTATATACACTTTACAGCACACCCTGAGCAGTTCACAAATGTCAGTATATTGCCCCCAGTAATCTGGGTCCTCATTTTACCAACCTTGGAAGGATGAAAGGATGAGTCAACTTTGACCCAGTCAGGATCGAACACCAGACTGTGGGCAGAGTTATCCTGCGATTCTACATTCTAACTACTGCACCACCAGGGCTTCTGTATCACCTTATGATAAAAGCAGTATCAGAATGGATGACTTTGTTTTCCTAATCCGGTTTACCTTGAAGTTCTGATAATAACTCCAACTGAACTGAATAACAATATCTTTCCAGGAGTGATTTAAAGGGGGTGTATGTGAGGTCTTTGATACTTTTTTTGTCTTCTAAAAGGGATTTACAAGACTGTCCCTGGTATTCCCTGACATTTGTAAGTATTTAAAATCTTACTAGAAATTAAATTCTACAGTTTTTTCCAGATGCAAGAATTAGTTCTTATTGCGGTAGGACTATTGACAGGGTAATTTTCTGCCAGTATCCTCTTCTGTGATTGACAAAAAAACTAGGTGTAATGATTCTCTTTCTTATAGAAGAAAGCCATTAAAACCCATCTTCTATTCACCCACAAATTTTAGGAGATTAAAGGAAGTTGGCTAATGTTTCCACTTACGAGTCATCCTTACGAGACATAACCAACTTTTTTTTTGCCTACATAGAGGATTTGGGGTCTGGAACCTCCCCCACCCCAAGATTTAAATACTGTCTCCCCACGGAGCCCATTATTTCTGTGCCAGGGAGAAGTGAAGGCTTAAATAATACGCACCTGAGAAGGCTTTGCAAAATAGGGAACATGATTTAAACAAATGGAAATGTCAGTTTAGTAAAAAGAAAAATCACTTCTATAATAATGGATCAGAACTCTCTTTCCTGTTTGCAATGAGAACAGCAATAGGCTTGAGAAGCTGCTAGGAAGCATATTCAGTAAATAAGTAATGAATTAAAAATGACTTTCAGGCCTGGAAATGTCTATGTGCTAGATTAGGAGAGCTTCACAATACTTCGGCCTCAGTTATAGTACAGGTCTGGAGTGAGAACGAAGAGCATACATAGAGAGCTTGTATTATTTATTTCTTAAAATAAATATCCAAAACCTTGCACCTTTTCAAACCAAATAAAAATTCCCTTTTTAATGACCCTGTGTGCCCTTAATTTGGGGTAGAGTTAGGGCAACTGAATGGAGCTGAGTGTTTACTGGCTGGATGCCCTTCCTAATGCCTACACGAAGTTCACAGCAGATTATTTTTTTCTTTGAACCCTAGGAAAGAAACATCTACCGCTACCTAAGATTTGAACTTTCAGCCTTCTGAGTAGGACCCAATAAGTAAACAATACCTGTATATTGGCAAATGTACTAAGCTTGAACACTTTGTAACTTAAGACAAACTTTAAACTTTTTTAAATCTCTGAAAAATATACATATAGAGAGACGCGTTGTTGAAATTTGGGAGGGAAAATGTGTTGCCGAAACTTATCCATTCTGCTTCAGATTTTAGCTATGGATCGTGGAGTACTGTGGGGGGAGGGTCCACAAAAGGGTGTTGGAGAAAAGCATGTGGGTTATAACTAAATACTACTCTCCCTAATGTAGCTGAGCCATTAATATCTGTGGAGTCAGTCTCATTGAAGATAAATAAGTTGCAACTTCCAGTCTACAACACAGTCCTTTCAACAGTTCCAAGGAGGCACCTCTCAGGTAATCCTCATGACACAGATGAAGCCCCAGGTGGCCTTAACGACTCGCTAAAATGATGCAAATGACCAGCTATCTGCAAGGAGTATAAATCTTGTGGCCCAACAGCAGCCAGCTGAGCTGTTGGCAGACTCTGACAGTGTGGAACACCATGAGCCTGTCCTGGAGTCTGGGGTAGGCTCTGAGGAGTGTTCAGAGACAGAGCTGGGACCAGGTCAGCCACAAGTTGCCTTCTGAGTCAGAGAGCAGTGAAGAGGAAAAGGTGGAAACTGTCCCTGATGTGCACATGTACAGAGCTCTAGGAGGAGAGAGTAGCTCTGGAAGCAGGGCAGGCAAGGGAAGCATAACACAGGTGGCCAGTGATTGACCCTTCCCCGAGAGATTAAAAGAGGAGTGAAGAGGAGGAGGAGTTTGCAGAGAACAACATTCATTCCTTCATTCATTTTTTGCATGGTTCTCGAAAAAAGAACTCTGTTCCTGTATTTGTGAGTCATTCTTGGGCCTTGTGCCAATCGTGATAGCAGTCTGGGCTATCAGCCAGGGGTTTGTTTATATAATAAATAGTTTTGGCAGACAGTCAGGTCTGCTCTTGTGCCTTAGGAGGCCTAGGACAGAACAAAATCCTTCCATTCCCCACCATCCAGTCAGAGCTGAAGAAGCTTCTTGGATGAGAGAAGTGAAACATCTTCAAAGAAAAACCAAAAAGTCTAATTGCCTGTTGAAAAAAGCACCTTTGGGATTCTTCCTACATGCACAGACTTTGTTTCTGAGTAAGGCTGCTTGGCATCCGGCTCCTTCAAATTCTATTTGAAATAAAAATCCTATTCTGTTTATCGCTTCTTCCCTCCCCACTGACCCTATAAACACAAAAGTGAAAAATCCTATTTCCTGCATAATTCCTGGAACAACAAGCTGATAAAAACTTTTTAAAAGCCATCTATTTGGAAAGCCTATGAGAGAGAGAGAGAGAGACAGAGCAGAAACCTCAAGAATAAACATCTCCAGGACACGGTTTATCTCACAGTGCACGTCTATCGCCTTATTATATTTTCCTTTTATTTGTTTGCAGAGCAGCAGGGATGCACTCTCATTTTTTGACTCTTTTCCTTTCAGGTCTCTCAGTAAGCAGCTCTGTCAAAATGTTTCCTTGGTCCTCAGCAACCCACCTGGCTTTCTTTAAACTCTATACACACATTCCTCGCTTTCTTGGCCTGTGTATAATCTAAGACAACATACACAAGAATTTGACAGACACCTACACTCCCTAGAAAGGTCACGCAGATCTCAATGTACCTGTCCCTCTCACTAAACTAGAGAAAAGGAAGCAGACAATAAAATATACGGTCTCAATTCATTTTATCTGCGGTAGAACTGCAGAAAAAACAATTACTACCAGCCTGCCTTCCATTGAGGACCTGTATACTGCACGAGTCAAAAAGAGGGCTGGGAAAATATTTAAGGACCAGTCATATCCTGGACATGGATTGTTTCAACTCCTATCCTCAAAACGATGCTATAGGGCACTGTACACAAGAACAACAAGACACAAGAACAGCTTTTACCTGAACACTCTGCTAAACAACTAATTCCTTCAACACTGTAAAACTATTTATTAAGTCTGCATTACTATTGTTCTCATCATTCCATCACCTACCCACCCCACTAGGACTATAACTTGTTGCTTGCATCCTTATGATTTATATTGATTATTGTCTCCTAGTATGATTTGATTGCTTATTTGTACCCCATGACTATCATTAAGTGTTGTATCTTGTGATTCCTGGTGAATGTACCATTTCCTTTTATGTACACTGAGAGCTTATGCACTGAAGACAAATTCCTTGTGTGTCCAATCACACTTGACTAATAAAGAATTCTATTCTATTTATTTATTTATCATACAGATGGTCCCTGACTTAACAACAGTTCAACCGTGTCTGTTCAACATTACAATGGTATTGAAAAAAGTGATTAATGACCATTAGCGAGTGATTCTGGGGGCTCCTCGGAGCTCCCATATTACACCTCTCCTCCGCGAGCTGCACTGGCTCCGTGTGGCCTTCTGGGTGCAATTCAAGGTGTTGGTTCTCACCTTTAAAGCGCTCCATGGCTTGGACCCAGGTACTTACAGGACCGCCTGTTGCCACCGTCAGCCTCCCGTCGACCCATGCATTCCCACAAGGCGGGCCTCCTTGGGGTTCCATTGCCAGGACGATGTTGTCTGGCAGCCCCAAGGGTTAGAGCCTTCTCTGTGGGGGCACCCTCCCTCTGGAACGAACTGCCCCCGGAGATCTGGACCATCATGGACCTACGGACCTTCCGGCGTGCACTAAAAATCTTTTTGTTTCCACAAGCTGGTCTGGCCTAATACTATCGGTTGGGGGGGGGGGGTTAAATTGGTTTTAATTGGTTTTTAAATTGGTTTTATTGGCTAGAATTTTAAATTGTTATTTTTAATATTCCAAAATTTGATTTTAATTGGCCACTTAATTTAATTTATTTTTAACTGTATGTTAATTGTTATATTTTGTGTTTTTTAAATGGCTATGCACTGCCCTGAGTCCTTTGGGAGAGGGGGCGGTATAGAAATGTTGTTATTAAATTAAATTAAATTAAATTTTTCCACACCTCCATAGTCATGTGATCAAAATTCAAATGTTGGTCAACAGACTCATATTTATAACAGTTGCAGTATCCCAGGAGTCATGTGGTCATCTTTTGCGACCTTCTGACAACTAAAGTCAATGGGGAAGCCCGATTCACTTAGCGACTGTGTTACTAACTTAACAACTGTTGTGATTGATTTAAAAACTGTGGCATGAAAGGTCATAAAAATGGGGCAAAAATCCACTTAATTGTCCTGCTTAGCAATGGAAATTTTGGGCTCAACTTTGGTCATATGTCGAGGATTACCTATATTTCAAAACCACCCCTACCATTCAAAGAATGACTGGGTGGTGTACAAATTTTAAAGTTAATTTATTTAAATTGATCTTAATGATTTGAGCGGCCGTTGTTTAATTATTTTAACTGTTCTTAAT
>JAEANM010026511.1:0-10722 GCA_017656035.1 Myanophis thanlyinensis
GTAGTGCTTGTCTGTTTTGCATGGTGCTGTTCCCAAACCAGGTTGTGATGTTGCCCATCAGGATGCTCTCTACAGTGGAGGAATAGAAGTTCCTGAGCACCTTTGGTGGTAGTCTGAAGTCCCTCAGACTCAGATAAGATGAAAGCACAATCAGAAGGGAAGAAATAAATCACCAAGCTACCTGTGCCATGCTAACCAGGCACTGATTATAAAACCAATTAATGCTTGAGTCTTTGAAACTTTCAAATATAATCTGTCAATCACTTCTGCATAAACGGAAGATCTCCTTCTTGTGGCAAGTCAAGGGAGAAGAAACAAGGACTTATTGGTGGTGGGCCCCCTTTTCTGGCAAAGCTTGCCCACCAAAGTAAGGATGCTAATTTCTTCTTGTCCTTCCCAAAAAGCCCTTCAGATCATGCTATTATGATGGATACTCTGAAGCTGTTCCAATTCCTTGGGAATTGTGGTTAAGTTCTTGATAATGGAGGTAATAGGATGGGGTTCTTTTTTATGATATATTGTGATGGTGCATTGGCTGACTTTATTGTGACCTACCTAGAATTCTAAAAGAAGGCAAGATACAAATGAATGCAACTGAATGTTAAGGTGCAGATGGGACCACAGACAGATAGAATCCTTCAGTCAGTCGAATTTTAGAACTTTCTAAAGCAACCCAATAATTCTTTCGAAACTGCTAAAGTTTTGGGTTCTCCTTTCCTGCTCCATCCTAAAATTCATACATTCCACGAATACCAGCTATTTTTAGAATTTCTGAAAATCTGATGGCATACACACACACACAGAGAGAGAGAGATTTGCATAGTAAATTCATTCAAAATCCACATGTCAGACATTCATTTTATTTTTACAATTTATCTTGGGAGTGGATGAGTGGTGGAAGGTGGGTAGGTAGACAGACAGATATAGCATTGTCATCGTGATAATACTAAATCTAAGGGTGCTGCAAAAAAAACAAGCAAAATCCTCCTCAAGCACACAGTTGTACATCACACGACACTTAAATTGTCTGCTAAAGGATAGGTTGCTCCTAGGAATGTTCACTGAAGCCATTTGTCTTTCTTAAGCAGATTTTTAAAGCAACCGCCAGAGATGTATTCTTATTCCTTAGTTGCATGGAGCTCTTCTCGCGTGAGCTTGGAAATTAAGTGAAGTGGTGTGATTCATTCTTAGATGACACACTGCTAAGGAATTCCAGCATTATGGGTAGTCCGAGGGAGGGGAGGAAAACAATGCCTCAGTGGTTAAAGACACTGAACATATCAGCTGGAAACTTGACATCCAGATGCGCAACAGGGTGAGTCCCTGTTATGTATCCCAGCTCTTGCCCACCTAGCAGTTCAAAATCATGCAAATGCGAGTAGATAAATAAGTACCACTTCAGTGGGAAGGTTAACAGCATTCAGTGCACCTCGGCATATAGTCATGCTGGTCACGTAACTACGGTAAATATCTTTGGACAAGACACAGAAAGAGCACCATCTCTTAAACCAGGCATGACTGGAAACCTTTAAGTAGTCCTCAATTTACAACTACAATTGGGACAAGAATTTCCATTGTTAAGCAAGATGGTTGTTACATGAGTCAGATGCTAAGTGAATCCAGCAGTCATTAAGAGAATCCAATTCCCCTCATTGGCTTTGCTTGTCAGAAGCTGGCTGGCAAAGTTGCTAATCACATGGCAATCACATCACTCTGAGTTGCTGTAACCATCACATATACGTGCCAGTTGCCAAGTGCTGGAATTTTGATCACACGATCCTGCAGATCCTGCAACAGTCATAAGTGCGAGGTTCAGCCATAAGTCACTTTTTTTCAGTGTTGCTGTAACTTTGAACAATTACTAAATGAATGGTTTTAAGGGTTAGCTGTATGTTTAACTGAGAAACTGAAATGTCATCCTAGAAGACAGAAGCAAAACACTTCCATATTGCTATAAAGAAAACAACCTGAATATGTCCACGGAGTCACCTAGACATTGAGTTGCACTCAACACAAACTACTTTTCTTACCACCAGAAATATGGCATGGTGGTTTGGTTAGAGTATTGGAAATGGATCCATAAAGGATCACTAAGACACAATGTTTCCTAGACTTTCCTATAAAAAAACTCCCTTTTTATGACTCTCCAACCCCTTAATTTGAGGTACACACAGGGCTACTGACTGGTGCTGAATATTTGCTAGCCGGATACCTTCCTGACACCTCTGTGGAGTTCACAGCAGATATTTTTTCTTTGCGCACCAAGAAACATGTCGTTACCTAGGACTGAACTCTCAACTTTTACCTAGGATTGAACTCTCAACTTTCTGAGTGAGAGACAAGCATCTCCACCACTAGATCACCATGGCACTTCTAAACTTACCTATATCATGATAAAAAATAATATTTAATAATGTTAAATAACATTGGGGGAATAAAATTGGAAGTATATGTTTTACATAAAATTACAATATTATATTCATTGGTTGTAATCTCAAAAACCATGCTGGACACTTCATTCTCTGATATTTGTAATTTATCATGCTCATTTTAGGAAAAGGCATTCTACCGAAGCAAGAGCTGGCAGCAGAATTCTGCACATTTACTTGATATCTTGATTTATCAAAAGGGCAATAATATGGGTATTAGAAATGTCAGCACGCTTCCCTATTTTACAAAACAGCCTAATTGTTCACATGACATTCTTTTCAGAATGTTATTTTTATTAGCAATCCTGTCTGATTGTTGGGGGCAATATGCTGATTCTATAAACCTCTTATGAGAGGGCTAAAAAGCACTATAAAGCAGTATACAAATCTAAGTGTTATTGCTATTGCTATTAACTGATCTGACAGACGCTGAACCTGAACTCTCCTATACAATGCACACTTTCCTAAGAGTAAGTCCTCTGGACACAGTGGTAGTTTCTTTCGAATGAACATAGTTAGGAGTCATTGAGGATTGAGACTGAATGCAAAACATGCTGAGACTCTAGAAAGAGTGCAGAGAAGAGCAACGAAGATAATTAGGAGACTGGTGACTAAAGCATAAGAACAGTTACAGGATTTGGGTATGTCTAGTCTAAGTGAAAAAAAGGACAAGGGGGCGGCAAGATAACAGTGTACCAATATTTGAGGGGCTGCCACAAAGAAGAGGGGGTCAACTTATTTTCCAAAGCACTAGAAGGCAAGACAAAAAACAACAGATGGAAACTAACCAAGGAGAGAAGCAACCTGGAATTAAGAAGAAACTTCATGATGGTGAAAACAATGAACCAGTGGAAGGACTTGCCTTCAGAAATTGTTCATCACTGGAGGCTTTTAAAAAGAAATTGGACAGCCATTTGTCTGAAGTGATACAGGATCTCCTACTTGAGCAGTGGGTTGGACTAGAAGACCTCAAAATCCCTTCCAACTCTGTTATTCTGTTATTATTCTGCATTTCAATGTTTTAAACTTGATTTAAACTGTAATACAGGCTGAGTTTTGGAACACGGTTCTTGGAAAGGAAACTTGTTATTGACAAGTTAGCAACTAATTGTGTTTCCATATATATGTGTGAATAAACAGCAAATACAGATACAGTTTTCAGTTGTTACATTGTGATGCCTTAATATTTAGGAATTGTTTCCATGAAAGAGAAAAGGAAACTGGTGTTGTAATTCAAATGCAACCACCCGAACCACAAGATACCAAGAGTACACTAGTTGTTCCCTTTAAAAACTTTAGGACTTGACAATGTTTCGCTTGAAACAACTCAGTTCCACAGAGTTGTAGGCAGGCATATTTCATTTTTTTGTGCTTCTTAGATATCTTTAGAAGACTTTTCATTGAGCAAAAAATTACAACTCATTGATGTCTCAGATGAGGGTTATTATTTTGTAGCAATAAAGTATTGTTTTTATTGAGGCATGTATATTTTTAGGCATAACGCTACAGGTAGCCCTTGACTTACAACATCCAAAGTAACAACGGCAATGAAAAAAGTGACTTATGACTGTTTTTCACACTTATGACTGTTGGAGCATCACAGTAGTCCCAAAGATGTTTTTTTTTTTTTTTCAAGAGGCAACTGGACTTTCTTGGTTTTTTTTTCTTTGAAGATGTTTCACTTCTCATTCAAGAAGCTTCTTCAGCTCTGACTAAATGGTGGAGAATGGAAGGATTTATATTCCTTGTAGACAGCTGGTCATTTGCATCCTTTTAGAAGGTCATTGAGGTCACTTGGAGGTTTATTTGTGTCCTCAGGGTCACCTGAGTGGTGCAAATGAGTGTCCAGTTTTCTTGGAACTGTTGAAAGGATCTGTGTTGGAGACAGGTGATGTCATATCCCTCCCACTCTGTTATCCAAATTTCAATAGAAGACAGATCATACATTTCCCATGTTTAAAACTGATTTTAAAAAAAATAATGAAAAAGATCAACGTTTATGGACCACTACCTTCTGACAATATACTATTTATCTCTAGTAATAAAGGGTTCTTCTTCTCCTTCTGAGCAGAGATGCAAACACACGTTAAGTTTATTTGCTGTCACTGAACAAAACCAGTGTCCTTAACAGACAAGGGAATGAAACTGACGTGAGATCTGTGGCTCTCTACAGTATCATTCAGGGCCACTCTTAATATAGAAAGAAACATGACTGGAGGGGGGAACATTGAGGGAGGGCAAAAGGTTTAAAATAGATGGGGGTGACTGAAGGTTTGTACTTGGGGAAAAAAAGACTCTTACTAGGTGAAAGACAGATACCAATAGTTCTTTCTCATAACATTTATTTTCAGATTAATCCCTTTGAAGAAGTTTTAGTAGCGTTTGTCTCCAGCGTGCACGGGCCTATCCTAGCCAAACAATTAGAACAAAACTATTTTAGCACCATCTTCTGTTTGAGGGATAACATTATGGGCACGGGAAAATAGGGGATCCGTTTTTGGATATATGCTTACACTGACTTACATTTCACAAGTGATATCACGTCAGATTATTCTATTTTTTTTTTTCAGTTTTCCTACAACTCTTTGCACATGCTCTTAGCATCCGAGGATCCTTCAACGTACGTCCATCTTTTCATCCTACCTTCTATTCAAAACGCTCACTTACAACGAACTAGTGTCTACATTTTATTTATGAAAACATTTACATAACTTAACAGTCTAAGTGCCACTCACTAAAAATCTGTACACACACACCCCAATCAGAGACACGTTGAGATTTTACATAAGAAAAAAAGCACCCTTTTTAAAAAACCTGAGGATTATATAACTCACAGCTGAAACTATGTAAGAATGTGACACATTCCCAGCAGCATCGGATTATTTAAGCCTGCGCTTTCAACCACCAACGCTCCATTTTAACCAGGACTTGATCTCAACCCGGTAATAAACTCCATTAAGACCCAACCTTTGGGCAGAGTGAGAATAATGAAGGAACCAAACTCTTTTTTTAGGATAAGGTGGGTTGGGGGAGAGATAATATAGTATAATGTATATATTGCAATGGATTGGGCAAAAGAGCCATCAGGGAGGAAAATATATTTAGCAGACCTATTTAAGCTTAGAAAAAGAAGGGGAAAAGGAAAGAAAAACCTGGGAAACTTCTAGATCAGGAGTCAACAACCTTGGCAACTTGAAGACTTTGTGGACTTCAACTCCCAGAATTCCCAGCAAAGCTGGCTGAGGAATTCCCAGCAAAGCTGGCTGAGGAATTCTGGGAGTTGAAGTCCACAAAGTCTTCAAGTTGCCAAGGTTGGAGACCTCTGTTCTAGATAGCTGTCCAATGTCACCCTCTGGAAAATTAGCACCATCCCACACGGAGCGACCTTGAAGATGGAGAAACGGGATGGGAAGACCTTAAACGGGGCCCTTTCTTGAAAAGGAGGGAAAAATCTAAGGAAGGGATGGAAATCCCCTGCATGGAGCCCACTTGCCACAAATGCGCCCCGATGCACCTGCGGGAGAGGGCGGGGCAAGAGGCGGGAGCCATGGCACCGGCGGATCCCCATTGGTCAAGGGGCACCGGCCCCGCCCCTCGCCTTCCTCCTTTAAAAAGCCAAGGAGCGGGACGCCGCACTCACTTACCGCGCGAGGGAAGTTCGGCGGGCGCGACGGTCGTCCGTCCGGGTCACTTTGCCTTTCGCTGCCCGGCCCCGGCGCGTCTCCTCTTCCTCTTTTCTAATATCTCTTTCTCCTCAGCCGAGGCGCGAAGTCTCCAAAGTACAACGCGCGACCTTCCCACAAATCTCCCTCACACACACAGAGGGAGAGAGACACACACACACACAACGGAGCCGGGCGCTTCGGCAGCCTCCCCTGAGGAGGGGGATTGGGCGCAAAAGGCGGCCGTGTGTGGAGCCTTTCCGCGCGGCGCCCCTTCCCCTTCCCCTTCCCGCCTTTTCCGAGGCCGAATGGGGTGAGGCGGGGTGGCAAAAAAAGTTCTGCGCGGGGTTTGGCGGGCGACCGGCTCTCGGTGGCGCGCGCGGGCGAGCCCTCCGATAGTCCCCGCAGCCCTGCGCGCGCGCGCGGCCGCCCAATCAGCTGAGGGGTGTGTGTGTGTGTGTGTGAGGTGGGGGCGCAGCTGGGGTTGGGACGCAGGTGGCCGAAACGTGTAATTTAAAATAAAATAAAATAAGAGCCAAAAGGATAAGGCGAGCAAACCGGCTTTCTTTTTTCTTTTTCTTTTTTCCCAGCGCGCAGGCGCGCGTGCCCCGCCGCCGCCCCCCCCCCCCCCCACTCAAAAAAAAAAAAAAAATCCCGGTGGGGGCTTTGGGCAAGAAGGAGGAGGGAAAAGAAAGAGGAGCGGAGGCGCCTCGGCGGGGCTCGCGCGCGCTCTCCCTCGCCCCGGCTGCAGGCTGAAGCGCCTTTGGCGGCGGAGATGCGCCCGCCCGCTTTGCCTGCCTGGGGAGAACGCCCGGTGAGAGCCGGTTCCCGGGGAAAGGAAAGGAAGGAGAAGGAAGGGGAGGTGGTGGGGGGGAGTTCGCGTTGCCGGTCGCTTCGCCTCCGTCTCCCAAGGGGCGTCTGAGGCGCTCGGGACGGGCGAGCGAGCAACCGGCCGACTTTGGTCCCTGCGCGAAGATGGAGGGAGGGAGGGAAGAAGGAGCGAGCGGCTGGCGGCGCTCCGCTTGGAAGGGGGAGGAGGTGACCTTCACGCGCGGAGGGGGGAGGGTGGGGGGGCGTGCAAGAGAGCGAGCGTGCAAGAGGCGGCGTCGCCCCCCCCCTCTCCCCCGGGACGGCGCTGCTGCTTTCTAGAGCAGCCCACGCTCCGAGGAGAGCAGGGGGGGGGCAGTGGGTGGGCTGCTGGGACCAGACCCCTCGTGGGGACGCCTTGCTTGCGTGTCATTCCGCCTCCCCCCCCCCCCCCCAATCTCCTTGGAAGAAAAGGAGGGCGGCTGGGAGGCGCGCACCTTTTCCCGCAACTGAATGGAGTGTTTCAGCCCCGCTACTCCTAGGAGGGGGAAAAAAAAAAAACAACCCTTGTCTCTTTGCCCCCCCCTTCCCCCCCCCCCCCAATCTTTCTCTCCCGAGATCGCCCTGCAGCGCCCATCGTTCCCAGCCGGCAGTCTGAGAGCGCGGTCCTCGCTGAGGTCCTTGAACTTCCACCCCTTTGCTTTCTAATCCAGCAGAGGATGGGCGCGGTGGGGGGGGGGCGGGGGCGGGGGGGGGGGCAGGCGGCCAGGGAAAAGATTTCGCTCCTTCCCAGAGTTGTCCTTAGAAAGCGAAAGGGGAACGGGAAAGTTGGGGAGGGGGCAGAGATTCAAACCCCCCCCCCTCGGGTCTTCTTAGAAGGATGCGTTGGAAAGAGAAAGTTGGGGGGCGGGGGGCTGAGATTTCTCCCTCTCGGGTCCCCTTAAGAAGGTTGCGTTGGAAAGGGAAAGTGGGGAGCGGGCTGAGATTTATCCTCCTCGGCTCCCCTTAGAAGGCTGAAAGGGAAAGTGAGGAGGGGGCAGGTCCTCTCAAAAGGCTGCTTTGGAAAGGGAAAGTGGGGAGGGGGCTGAGATTTATCCTCCTTAGGTCCCCTTAGAAGGCTGCTTGGTAAAGGGAGAAGCGGAGGGGAGGGGGAGCTGTATTTGGAAGACAGGTTTTAGGGCGAGTCAGTCTAACCCTAACCCCCCCCCCTCCCCCCCCCACACACACACACACATACGCGGGTTAAGCCGCCCACCCGGAGCGAAGGCAGCAGCCGGGATGTTTTCGCCCAGAGCTCCTATTTTGCGAGCCTTGGACGTTGGCTTGGCTGCACCTGCCGGGCCGGGAGGGAAGCTCTCCTCTTTGACCACGACCTGTGACAGCGACGCGCGGGGGGGGGGGGGGAGGGAGGGAGGATGACAAGGAGAAGGAAACGGGGCAACACCCCAGGCCCTGGTGGGGTTTGCGTGACCGTGCCTTCGCCTGCCTTGGCCATCCATTAATGGTTGAGCAGCTTCTCTTGTAGGGTTGTAAAAAGTGGATGGCGGAGGGAGTGGGACGTTTGCACTTTGGGGCTTGGGCTGTAGGGAAAGGGGGGGGCGTTCAGTAACGGGGTGCTGGCTACCTTCCTCAGTGAACAGAGGCAACGCCCCTCTTAGGAGGGCTTTGGGGAGTTTTAAGGAGTGACTTGGCTGCCTTAAGGAGCCTGGTTTGCTCTTTAAACAACTGCCAGGATGAGCTGTGATCCCGCCATCCCTCCCACACCATCCAGCCAGAATGGATGAAGCTTCTTGCATGAGAAGCAAAACCTCTTCCTTAAGGAGGGGAAAAAAACCATAGCCTGGTTCCCATCCTTTTTTTTTTTTTTTTTCAAAAATGTGCTTTGACACACCCATGACCTGGATGACTGAGAAGCTCCATAAACACTCCTTAAAAAGCCCCTTTCCAAAAGAAATTGAGGGCTAGGCTTAACAGATTAAGAGAGTTGGAAGGGGCCTTGGAGGTCACCTAATCCAACTCCACCCTCTGCCCAAACAGGAGATCCTATACCTGTGATGGCGATCCTATGGCATGATGGGTGCCACAGGTGGCACCCAGAGCTATCTTGCTATGCACAAAAGCTGTCGGCCAACTTACCTCCAGCTGAGCATGCATGTGCGGATTGCACATGCACACATGTGCAATTGTAGAGACCCAGCAGGAAATCCAGCTGGTCTTTGGCACAATTGCTCATGTGTGCATGAGTGCCTGCACATGCAAAAGCTGTATGCATACGCATATGGTGTGGTTGCACATGCAGCACACATGGAGGAGCCGCACGCAAGTGCAGATAGCATGTGCAAAGCACGTAATTTTCGACACTCAGTAAGTAAAAGGTTCACCACCACTGCCCTACACCGTTTCTGACAGAGGGCAGTCCACTCTCCCCTTGAAAGCCTCCAGGGATGAAGCTCTCACAACTTCTGAAGGCAACTTCTGTTCCATGGGTTGATTGTTCTCACTGTCAGGAAATTCCTTCTTATTTCCAGGTTGAATCTCTCCTTGATCAGTTTCCATCCATTGTTCCTTGTCTGGCCTTTGGGTGTTTTGGAAAATAGCTTGACCCCCTCCTCTCTGTGGTAGCCCCTCAAATATTGGAAGATGCTCTCCTGTCTCCCCTGGTCCTTCTCTTCACTAGACCAGCCATGCCCAGTTCCTGCAACCGTTCATCGTATGTTTTAGCCTCCAGTCCCCTAATCAAGAATGGTCCTGTCCAGCCTAGGAGCCCCAAAAAAGATAAGTAATCTGTGTGCCCCCCGCCCAGACAGAAGGTTTTGCCCCATGACTTCAGTTCCACTTTTTGAAGGAAGAAATGGTGGCATCTGGAATAAGAGAGAGATAGAAAGTCCTAGCTTTGTCAAGCCTATAGTTAGATTCTGAAATGAGGTCCTTGTAGATAAAACAATGTAAATGAAAGCAAGATCTCCTAGGACCGTGATGACGAACCTATGGCACAGGTACAACAGGTGGCACGCAGAGCCATCTTGCTGAGCACACAAGCTGTTGGCCAACTTACCTCCATCTGAGAATGCACATGCGATTGCACATGCACACATGCATGATTTTAGAGATCCAAGGGGTCTTCAGGCATCTACTGTGCATGCACATGCGATTGCTCATGTGTGCATGAGTGCCTGCACACAACACGCATGCATTGCACATGCAAAAGCTGCACGTGTGCACAGATGATGCAGTTGCACATACAGTACACATGGAGGAGCTGCACGCAAGTGCGGATGGCATTCGCAAAGCATGTACTTTTTTGGCACTTGGTAAGTAAAAAGTTCGCCACCACTGTCCTAGGAAAATTTAAACGATAACTATGAACTGAAGAATAAGCCACTATTTTCTTTAATCTGGGCAGAAGAATAAACTTGAGCCTTCCACAACCAATTATCAGGGCTATAATATGCCTTCAATTATCAGGGTTTTTTTTCCCTCCCTTAATTACAAATTTAAGAAATTATATTTTAATTGTATCAATGCTCAGGTGCAATAATGATTATTCATCGTGAAATATCTAACTGGCAAATTAGGAAAAAAATGGCTTTGCGCTATAGAAAGTTTCCCTGTTTCAGAAATACCAAAACAGAAGTTCAAGGACTAGAATCATTGGTCTGGAAGGGACCTTGGAGGTCTTCTAGTCCAACCCCCTGCCCAAAACTAGAAACTAGATTGGGTCGTGCCCTTGCGGCGTCTGACCCGGCGTTGATCCCAATTGGCTCCCTGGTTTTCCGAGGAGCTAAGGGAGATGAAACGCCGAAAAAGACGCCTAGAGAGTGGTT
>JAEANM010026512.1:0-10722 GCA_017656035.1 Myanophis thanlyinensis
TGACTTGGAGATGGAGTCTGAATTAAACCACTCTCAGGTTTCATACCTGGCCACAGTGCACCTGAATCAGATAAATTGCACCCATTATAAACAAAACCAGCTGTGGTCAGCCAGGCCACCAAATCCTTTTCACCGATGTGAACAAGTGATACAGTTGCCGCTTACAGGTAGAGAGCTGTTAAATGTGCAAGTCTGAGGTCTAAGCCTGGAGAAGCGGGGAAGGGAGTGAAGCAGCAGGGTCAAGGAAGAAGAAAATTGAAAGCTAGACAATAAATCAGAAGAGATGCGGTAAGGTTAATTCCCAAGCTTTCCTAAGACAAGAGAATTGTGCAGGCGCTGCTAACCAGACTCCTCCTAAACTCAATGCTTCTGGATTACTGTGTTTTCCCTACAGCAAGCCGTCTGACCCAGTTGGGCAGTTTTACAAGAGAGCTGCCTCTTTCTATACCTGCTCGAGGACAAAGAACAGGTGGGAGAGATTCTACATTCACTCAGTTGATAACTATTGTTGCATGACGTATCAGAGGTGACTACATAATACTTATGCATACACGAGTATTCCAGAGTACAGGTCTCAGAATAAAAGAAAACACATGACATTGAATTGGCCAATTTATGCTCTATCACATAAAATGCAACAGGACCTACTTCTCTTCTGCAATCTTCCTGAGAGCCATGATGGTGCAGTGGTTGGAATGCACTATTCCAGGTTAATTCTGCCTACAGCCAGGAGTTCGATCCTGACCAGCTCAAGGGTGACTCCACCTTCCGTCCTTCGGAGGTGGGTAAAATGAGTACCCAGATTGCTGGGGGCAATAGGCTGACTCCGTAAACTGCTTAGAAAGGGCTGTAAAGCATTATGAATAAAGCGGTATATAAGTCTGAGTGCTATTGCTATGCAAGCTTCCGTCTATTCCTGCCATCTGTTGACAATTGTGGCTGGGTTCAGACGTTATTGATTTGCTGCCATCTCAAGGGTCCCTGAGTGACTCTGGGCAGCTCACACAGAAGATGTCTGAGGTACAGGTAGTCCTCAATTTACAACGGTTCATTTAGTGATCATTCGGTTACAATGGCATTGATAAAAGTGACTTATGAGTGCATTTCACACTTATGCCCATTACAGCATCCCCACAGTCACATGATCAAAATTGAGATGCTTGGCAACTGACTCGTATTTATGACGGCTAAAGTGTCCTGGGGTCAAACGATCGAGATTTGCCACCTTTTGACAAGCAAAGTCCTTGGGGAAGCGAGATTCACTTAACAACCGTGTTACTAACTTAGCAACCGCAGTGATTCACTTAAAAACCATAGCGAGAAAGGTCGTAAAACGGGACAAAACTCAATTAACCAATGTCCCACTTAGCAACAGAAATTGTGGGGCTCAATTGTGATTGTAAGTCGAAGACCACCTGTTTCACAAGGTATGCAACGTGCATAACTAAGCTTTATAGATAATCGAAACGTACCCATTTGTAACCCAGTTATGTAAAGCACTTTAGCGAGGACACCTTCCATGTAACACAAAACTTCTCAGATGACTGCAAGAGATCCCGGCCAACCTTACCAAAAGGAGGTAGTCCATAGGCTTGGGTTGTCTGGGGATAAACAGCGTAGGTCTGGGACTGCGGTAGGGTTTGATACTGAGTCTGCCCAGAATAAGAGGCCATCGTCTCAGAAACAGGTACAGAAAGGACATGTGCATATGGCCTACACAAAAAGAAAAAAAACCTTGTTGGTATGGGGCGTTGCTACACAAACAGGGAGAACTCTCCTCTTGCAACTCAATAGTACCTCGATAATATGAAAAGAGCAGTCATGGGAAGAACAAAGGAGGGGTGCAATCACCTGGCCTCCTTTTTCCTCTCAACAGTGTCAACACTTGACTCCCTTGATGAGGAAGGAAACTGTAGCAGGTTTGGGTAACATCACTTCTGCCAGATAACCCAGAGACAACAACTAACAACGTGTCGCCTCCTAGATCTCTTGCTGAATGCTCTGCCTTCCTTCTGGGCCGTGCACAGATCAGTGAGGCTTTCTATGTTCTGTGCCATCCCAAGTTCCATGCAGTCCAAATTACAGATCAATATCAGTTAAGAAATATTTATTAGAATCTTGCTTGGTCTTGGGTGTATATATACACATGCAAGGCAAAGGCAGTCATGAAGGGGCCCCATAATTGTTCGGTCAAATGTTCCCACCTAGCCAAGAATGGAGAGGCTTCAAAGAACAGAGCCACTCGCTCCTGACAGTTCCTTTTGGGATCTACCCATAAAGATGCCATGGAACTCAGAAAAAAACAACATTGCATTATGCAATTAAACAACTACACGAACCAAACATCCAGTAAGATTCCTGCTGTGGCATTTTGGAGAAACAAGCAACTTAGTTCAACTTACTTTGCAGAATACATCTGTGAGGTATAGTCGTTTGATGACCTTGAGATGTAGTCAGTGCATGGCATGACTGCAAAATACAATATTTAAAAATGACCTTAACAAATGACAAACCGTGTCATTAATGTGTGTGGCTGTGTTCAACTGGAATTTGCATCAGGTCCGTGCAAGCATTCAAAGGAATCATTTAAGGAAGACTCAAGCAAAACAATCTTTAAAACTTCACGCAATATTTCTAAGGAAGAAAAGTCCATATTCCCTTTCTCTGCCGTGCCAAGTTTTAGCAAGTTTTGTGGCAAATGTCTGTTCAACTGTTTTGGCATGGCTCACCCAAAGTTTTTGTGATCTGTTGTGATGAACACATTTCTCCAGGTAGCAACTATATGCAGGCCAAGAACTGAAGTGACATGTCCAAAACTTGCACAAAGTCTTCTTCTGGCTTGAGCAAAGTGAGCATAAGAGGACTAGAAGAGGCATCTTTGCTTTAACAAAGACTCAAGTTGCCTCTGCAGTGGAAATCTCATCACCCCAGAAAATCCAGGACACTTAATCACTCCAGGAAATCCAGGAGATTTAATACGCATTCTGATGCACAGACTACATGGGGTATGCTCACTCATGCTCCTGCTTTGAAATTTAGGGTAACTTTTTAAATATTATGGATCACAGGAAGAAGACGACTTGTATGCCTTGCTTTTTATTGCATTATTTATTCTGTTGATTTTATTATGAGCTGCCCAACATTGCTCTGGGTTGCCCACTAGTTCTCCTAATCAACTTAGAAGATAAAGAAATCACTTACTTTGATTAGATATAGACAGGTTTGAAGCAAGACTTGAAGATTCAGGCTTTTGATCATTACTGTCTGTGCTGCTCACTTGCCTGAAAAATGAAGCCAAACAATGAAGTACTTATTAACCTTTGTCACATCCATTAAATATTGTTATCATCCCAAACATATGTTAATTGTCTTAAAACTATGTGCAATACCCACGTTTATATTTTAGCCAAAATTCTTTAAATTTCTGAAATAATCATAAGAATGTTTTTCAATTTTTATGGTTTGATTCTGCTAGCAGAACTGGTTAAACAAATAATTTCAAGTTATGGTCTATTCAACATTACCTATAATTATCATGATACTAAATGAAATGTAGGCACTCCTGAAATTCAATGTGAAAAGGCTCAAATCTTTTCTCAGTCCCTCATCCTCAGTGAAATATCAACTGAAGTGACCAACTTTATAGAGCTGAGGATGACGATAAGGATTAATGGACTTGTCATGTTCAGTTCATACTAAATGAAAGAACTAAGAAAATACATTTCAAATCACAATTTGTCATTTTTTTGGGGGAAAAAAATACCCTACAGAAACCCACAAAAATTAGAGAAGGTTTGTTTAATTCCATTTTTAATTCAAGAATTGCACACCTTAATAGCTGTTCTCCCGATTCCTGCATCTTGGCCTTTTTTATCTGCCGAGACAAGTATGATATGAGGTCAGTCAATATGACAGCAAATAAAAACTCTTAACTATGAGCAACAGTATGAGTCACAAAAGCTGAATTCAGACATTAGAGGAATGAGGATTTATGACAGCAATGTTTAGGACTGCACACTCCTCTCATTCCTATATTCTTCCTTTTTCCTGAATGTATAAAGGGACAGACAGTTTCTAAATTTCATTCCAAGCAATGTTTGTATTCATTAGCAAGAATAAGCCAAAGACTAACCAGGCATGTTCTTACTGACTAGTTTGCACAAATCACAATTAAAGTTTAGTTTCATGGAAAGTCCTGCTTATGTAAAAACAAAGGGTATTTTTTTTCTTCAGGGAAGGAGTAAAGAGAATATACATGTCCAAGTTTTGTCATGGCTCACTCTGATAATGAGAAACCAGAATTTCACAATGTTCAATAAAGTCAAAGGTTTAGTTTGTTTTTAAGATTTAGAAGGTTTCATATTCTGGCTTGTGGAGGACAGCTCTACTTCTATTTTGATAGGCTGTAGCTAAGGATCATTCTCTCCCATTATTTCCAGTTGATTCTTAAACAAAAGCAATGCTCTGCCATATGCTAATTGTGGTCTCAAAAAAAAAATTGTGCTTGCATTTATATTCATATGGCCATGATGATGAGTTGTTGCAAAGTAAGATTTTATTCTATAGTGATCAAATCAAAAGAAGAAAAACTCCCATCCAACTTTTAACTGAAGAAGCATCTATTAATGCTGCAAAGATCTTTTTTGTGATTGCTGAAAAGGAACACAGCTGTGCACCTATTTGCTGCCAAAATATTTCAGGTCCATTGCTTCTTCCTATACCTTTCAGAAGTTCGATAAAGATCTGTTTGTTGTAAGGGGGATTTGAGGTGAAATACAAAAAGTCAAAATGCATTGGCTATAGGTTTCCTGTTCCTCCCAGGGACTCTTTACTGGGACAGTTGTGTTGCTATTAGCAATTAGTATGCAAATGTTAATTATGAAAATGGTTTTTCATTGGCATTTTAGATAAAATGGCTGCTTGTTAACCTAAGTCCTACGGCATCTTAATTTATCATCATTCTTTATTATGGGCAAATGGACAGGAATAAATAGAAGCATTACTTATTTAGAAAATTTATTCTCCATTTTTCATAGTTAAATATGATACCAAAGAAATCATACAAAAATCAGGCAAAACACAAAAGTATGGAATTTGCACTGCATTGTTGGGGCTTTGTTGATTTAATCCAAATCTTTTTTCTTTTACTGAGACTGGCAGACATTTAGAACTCTGTGAAATTCAAATGATAATATCAAATAGGTAACTAGTTTTACAGATGGAAATATCAGCAAGACACTTTTTTTTCCCACTCGTATATCTATGCTGCATTCCTTTATTTTTTACCCCTGCAAACAAAGTAAGATGCACAAGCTATTCTCTAGCAAATTCCATAGAAAGAGAAAGCCTTTTTTTCCCTTGCTTTTGTTGTTTCTTTTGTATACTCACTGGCTGTTCTGCTAAATCTTGTACCCCTTCCATGGAGGCGAGCTTTTTCAAAAGTGCTCCAATGTGAAGAATGGGTGTCTTTCTCTCTGCCTTCAAAACCTGTAACAGACAAGATCCATGTTTTCGGGGAACTGATTATCGTTTTTGCTATCAGTGCCTTTAGTCATTTAATATGTCATTTTGTAGACAAATATTGGCTTTACCAATATACAGAGAACTACACTATCCTATGGGAAAAAGCAAGGATTTTCCATTAAGCCTCAAGCTATAGCACATAAGATAATGCAAGTAAGGGTGCACCTCATTTCCATTGCATTTGTTTTGTTACTTGGATTTCAAGTCACTCTTCTTTTTTTCTTTCTTTCTACTGATATATTACTAATAAAACATCGAGGTAAAAATTAAAGCACTGGAAGGTTAAAGAATTATAAGCCACAGATGAAATACAAATAAAGGAAAATGGAAGAGTTTTGAAAACTTGTTTTTATGTAAGTGTGTGTGTGTTTATTTAGCAGCTGTTTTACAATACAAACATGATCTTAAGAAGAAATACAAACATCAGTATTTTTTCTATTTAAAAATAGATTAACAAATAAAATATGTACCTCCAAATGTTCAAGTACACAGGGAATCTCTCCTCTTCAGATTAGACCAAAATCATAACATAGTAAGAATTACAAAAACTGAACTCATCATGGTATAACATAACCATCAGGCAAACACTGCTTTTTCCATGATACAATGTCCTTGATATTGTAACTACCATACAAAACGCTACAATACCAACATAATAAATACGTTTAACAGCTATAAGCAAACGTGATATTACAATCCCTACTTTCAATACCTGAGAAAATTGTTACAATACAATGTCCAAAAATTATTCAAGGGGACAAAAAATTATCTGATGCCTAAAAAAAGTACCATAATGCTTATAAGTAAATCTGCTTGGAAACACTTTCAACATTAATGTTTTGCAATAAAAGCTTTTTACTCCTTTCGCAAGGCTCAGTTGATGACCTACAAACATTTATTATAATAAAAACAAGAAGACAAGACTCATAATCCAAATAAGATTTCAGCTTACCCTGACACCACAGAAAAATTAAAACCAAAAAACAGCTTGATAATATATCTTTGAAAATATTATTAATTTATACATTCACTTAATAACCCTTTTGTACTGCCAGCAGGATTGTAAGATTTCTTATCAACAATATGCCATTGCATTAGGATCTTTACCAACAATTTAGTTTTAAATTTTAATTTGTGAATGCTTTAAACAGTTAATTTAAATTATGTTTTGTATAAAACGATTCAACACACCATCAATTTTGGCTGATGCAATTCCTATGCCTGTAGAATTCTTAACCTTCCCCCCACCTAAAACAAACATAATTCAAAACAAACCCAACCCAAACCCCAAAGATTCTTAACCATGAATCACCAAGATTAATGGGATTTATTCCCAGATAACAACCTAACTGCAGTGTTATTGCTTTTTTTTAGTGAGGAAGTTCTAGTTAAAATAAGATTAAAAACAAATGCCTGAAAATCAAGGTCTATGGAGATTCTTAGTCATCCATTCTTTAGCCTGAAAATTAAGATATTGCCTGCAATGTGATGGCAAAGTAAGTTCAGAGTTATTCACATTTTCACTTGTCTTATAATTAGAAATAGTCAAATGCTAGTGGTTCAAAGACATAGAAAAATCTTAGTGCTTGCCATAAACAAGCTGATATTTTCAAATTTTCATTTGCCTGTATTAAATATGTGTTTTTACTTATTTCAACGTTACTGAGAAATTTCATTGAATCAATGATGCCCACCATAAAATATTCTTGAATTTAATAAGACAACAACCCACTCATCTAAAGGCTTCAAGTCAAAACCAATAGCAAATATAAAAAAATCTACTTTCCTGCTTTATGCAAACTTCCAGCTTTCTAAAGATATTTTTGTACAGGAAGAGCTGTAAGTATAAATAAAATCAAATGGTTTTATTCTTAGAAATAGTGAAGCCACTTTTATGAAACCTGAACCAAAAATATTGTACAATACAGTAGATGGATTTCAAATCTAGTTTTTCTTTTTTTCCATTTTTCTTTTTTTTCTTTTTCCTTTTTCTTTCCAGAGCAGGTTTAGTATATTGCATTAATCTACTGCTCTGGCTTAAATGTCATACAAACATGAAGGAGACATGTTATTTAGAATTCAGCAATCAAGATTAACAACCCAAAAAGTATGAAAAAGATCAAAACGGAGTAGATAATTTCTTTCAATGTAGAAAATTAGAATTTTCCCGAAATCTCATTTTATTTAAACTATTTTTAAAACATTGTACTATCTCTTAAAAACATATGGTGTGAATAGAATACTGATTGCAATAAATATAGAAAATGTGGTTTCATAATCTTTATCTCTGAATGAGTCTTATCCCTTTAAGCACAAATATTAAAACAAGTTTTTCTATAAAAATAATCAGAGAAAAAATATCATTAACAGAAAAGTAAAACGCAACATCTTATAAGCCATCTAGTGTAAAATGTAATCTTCCATTCATTTTCACAAAAGCAAATCCCATTAGATTCAGTGAGACCCCTAAACTGTGTAAAGGACTGTAGCCCTATTTTATTATTGTGTAAAATTACAAGTGAAAGGGTACTAGAAAATTAAATTAATTAAGCAAATCAAAGTTCATTCCATCATTTAAATATAAAAAAAAATCTTACAGGGGAATATCTATCCATGATCACCAGGACAAAGGTCTTTTGAGTCTAATTGTTTAGTCAAACCATGGCCAACCATGATTGGCTTGTTGGCAGTTCAGGTGTTTACATTGCACTTGTTCTCACCACACTTTTTTACAACGTTGTTACTTCTTAAATCAAAATAATTGAGTAAAAACATGTTGGACATGTTGCGTTGTCATCTTTTAAATTTATATTCTTTTATCCGTGGTTACTCACTGGCAGAGCTTTAAGGAACTGAAATCAGAAAATGTTTGATGTGTGATGAGGACATCCTTGTGTGGGGAGTGCCAAGTGCTTTTATTCCTTCTGCTGAGACTCTAAAATCAGTAGAGCCGATTTATCATTTGTAGAGAAAGAAGAGTACAGGTAAGTCCTCGACTCACGACAACAACTGAGCCCAACATTTACGTTGCTAAGTGAGAAATTTGTTCCGTGAATTTTGCCCCATTTTACCTCCTTTCTTGCCACAGTTGTTAAGCGGATCCCTGCAGTTGTTAAATTAGCAACACGGTTGTGAAGCGAATCTGGCTTCCCCGTTGACTTTGCTTGTCAGAAGGCCACAAAAGATGATCACATGACCCCTGAGCACTGCCACCGACATAAAATACGCGTCAGTTGACGAGTGGCTGCATTTTGATCACATGACCACGGGAATATGGCAACAGTCACAAGTGGTAAAAATAGTCCTCAGTCACTTTTTTCAGTGACATTTGTAACTTCGAATGGTCACTAAGCAAAGTGTTGTAAGTGGAGGGTTACCTGTATCTTATTTTATTGCCTAATCAGATTATTACTGTATAGTCATGCTTTAGTTGATGAAATTTTCTAACAGACTGACAATATCAGAATCTATCAAAGGGCAAATCTGACCAACTGCTATGTGGGGGGGGGGAGGGATAATTGGAGGTCAGATGAGCTCCTCAGGATCATTGTATTCAAAATATGTATATATAAAAATCTGATACATTAAATATGTATATATAAAAACTTGATACATTAAAAAAAAAGGATCAACTCCTGAAAAGAGTAGTCGGAGATGCTGATGCTCTGTTTGCCCCTCAGCAAAAGCATCATAAAAAACTAGAATGAAATACAAACTGAATAGAAATGGAAATAGAATAGAAAGTAGAACAGAACAATCACTTTATTGTCACTTTGGTTAAAATGAAATTTTCCTTGCACCTACAACTCTCTCTTTCACCCCCTCCAATGTACAACTAGGTGAAAGTGACAAAATAAAATAAATGCAAAAAACCCTGTATCTTCCCACAAAGATGACATAACCACACATAAACTCAACCCAGTTAGGCTACGTTTAAGTCCAGCTCTTTCACCAGGAAAAACCATCGCAAACAGACCTTTTCCTCCTCCATGCGTTCGACTTCCCTTTTATGAAAAAGCCATCCAAACCGGGGAGTGGATTTGAGGGGGGGGGGATCAGAAAAGGGTCACCGCATCACGTGGCGGTGAGTTCCACAGGTTGCGGGCACGTCCCGTGACGCGCTCCTCCTCCTTTTCCGCCTCCTCCTATCCCGGTGCAGCAGAAAAACGAGCCCCTCCCAACTGCCCTCCCTTCCCCCCCCCCCCATTCACGGATGGGGGCCAAGGAGGGCAAAACAGCCCCTGGGGGGGCGGGGCCACGGCAACCGCCGCCCTGGCCACGCCTACCAGCACCCCCCCCCACACACACACACACATACCCCGCGCGCGTGCGCCCCGCTCGCGCGAGAGTAGGCAAATGGGGGAAAAAAAACTCCCTTTTTTTTCCCCCCTCCCCCTTCTCACCGTGAGGAGACCTTTGCGGAGCCGGTCTTGGCGGCAGGTGGCATGGTGGCGGTGGGGGTTGTTGATGAGGACAACCGCGGGTCCGGCGACGGGCTGGGTTCTCCAAACCAGAACAACCCCCCCCCCTCCAAAACAGAACCAACAAAAAAAAAAATAAGAAAAGAAAGAAAGAAAGAAAGAGAACGGAAAAGAACCCTTTTCGGCAAGCCTCCGCTGGGTTGAGACCCGGAAGCGGAAACTCCTTGCCGGAAGTGACGATGAGGGGAGGCGACATAGAATTGGAGGGGGGGGTGTTTGCCGTTGCCGCCTCCTCCTTTGGTTTCTATCCGTGATTCAAAATATTTGGGAAGGAGGGTTGAGGGAAGGCAGGAAAAAGATTGGGCCGTGCGGTTGAGGAATGGCCGCGCGCGTTTTTTTTCTTTATTGCCGTTGAGCTGGCGGGTGAAAACAAAAATGGGGCTGGCTGAGGGCATTCTTGCTGTCTTTGCTCCTGACAAGTGCGCCCCCCCCGGCGTAATTACTTTCCTCTGCCTGTAGGGGTCGCCCGCCTCCTTTTAGGGGAGCAAAACCCGGCTGTAGGTATTAAGTTTGCCCGAACTTGTAGGTTGAGTCATAAAACGAACTCAACAGGTTGGATTTGCACCGCATGGTAATGTTCCCACCCCTCTCCTAGAAAAATAAAAATATATTAAAAGGCAGAACATTTCCCCTAAAAGAGGAATAGAAATCTTAAGACAGAAACTCAGCCCCAGTTCTCTTCCCCCAGCAGATACTTTGGTTATTTGGAAGACAATAG
>JAEANM010026514.1:0-10722 GCA_017656035.1 Myanophis thanlyinensis
ATTGTTATATCTGTATCTTTTATCTGGTTGTGCACCGCCCCGAGTCCCTTGGGAGAGGGGGCGGTATATAAATTTTGCTAAATAAATAAAATAAATAAATAAACTGACCCAGGGCTGTAACGGATATTAACATGATATATGATATTATCAAATATTAATTATGCCTTGTGACACAATAAGAAATGAGGATTGGACAGTCCTCTTGGGACCTTGGGGGGAGGGTTTTGGGGATTCTTTCAATATGTATTTTTCCCACACTTTTACTCAGACTTGCTTTGATCTCTCTACATTCACATCAAACCCAGTAAAAGTACCTGTCCTCTAACTCAATGGAGTCGAGGTCTTTCTTTCTTGGGATTTAAAGGATCCACAAAAGACTGGCCAACTGTTAGAGGGAGATCGCATAACCCTATCATAATTGTTTAATTAACACAATCATGATAATTGCAAAAATCCTTAAGGAAAAGAATGGAAATGTGAACAAGAATGAAAATAGGACCTTCATTAAAGGAAAATATTTGAAGCCTGGGGTTGAAATGAGGGGTTCTTGGTGCTATCTGAACTTGGTGGTTTTCTTGCAGACATTTTATTAGTCACTAGGCACTGGTGATGTGACCTACTTTGAATAATGAAATGTCTGCAAGGAAACCACCAAACTCAGAGAGCACCAAAGACTCCTCATAGGACCCTCATGTTTTGCAGGGTGGAGCTAAAATCCATGACACAGGAATAAAGTGAAATAAAATTGCTGTGTTGACTGAGAGTGGTTCTTTTTTTTTTTTTTTTTTTTTTTGGTGCCAGTTTCTGTCCTCTTAAAGCCAGCCACTAGCTTTCTTTTAAGAGACTAAGTGGCCTGCATACAGAGAGCAAGATGCATTTTGTAACAACAAATAAATAGCAAAGCACCTGATGACATGAAGTGCTTAGGCTGCCAGGCCTGGGAGGGAATCTATCTATAGGGAAGAAGGAGAATATGTTTACTTGGGAAAGAAATGCTTGTATCAGGTGCAATACTCATCTAAGGATGGAAATACTTGTTACATTAACAAGATTTACTGACAGACTCCATCTGTGTCTTTCCACTAAACAAGGTCACTCTGTCAGAACCTTAGAAGCCTAATGAGCAAAGTGCCAACTCTCTGGAGCGATAATGGAGGTTTGCTCTCACTAATGCCTCAGGCTGCAGCAATATTTTAGTGTGGGGAAAACAAATGAAATATAAGGGGAGGTCATAATTTTTATGTCATTGCTTCACCTTGAGGAATATTGAGGTCTGGGCATGCTTGCCTGGAATTTGTTATGTTGGAGACTTGCGGCTGATTTTCCCTCCCTCTCTTTCTTTCAAACTGTCCTATCTGGTATATAGTAAATAAAATAAATATCAGATTAACAACAAAGTAGGACATTTTCAAGGGCACCCATGGTTTATTTTTCAAAATTCTACTGTCAATTTCAGAGATTTTGGGATGGTTTCTATTTCAATTATTAAGTTATAGATTTCATATTTGTAAAACCATAGAACATAAACTATCCAGTGCCTGCTTCACAATCTATATTAAGAATCTTATTCTCAATCAGATCACACATCCCTCTGTAGTTTAGCTGGTGGCAGCTAAGTAAAAGTCTCTTTAGGAGAGTCAACAATATTAAAATAGTAGGTGTTCAAAGCCCCCCCTTTTCATTTATTGATAATTGATATGTATTATAAAAGAGAATATTTGTAGTTCAGGATCAAACTGTGGGGTCCTTGGTGCTCTCTAACCTTGACAAGTCTGTTACAGATGTTTCATTACCAAACTAGGTAACATTATCAGATGTCTGCAAGGAAACCTCCAGGCCCAGAGAGTACCAAGGACCCCGTCATAATTCATATGTTGCAATTAATTTCCTTTTTGAATTGGGAGAGTAAATATTGCTTATAAATGATAATTTCAATGATAATATCCTCTGTGTGTGATTTCATATTAATGAAATTAGTGTATTAATTTACACTACCCAAGCAAAACACTAACTTTAGCAAGTTTCAATACTCTTCCCCACAGCAGTTTTGGAGAGCTGAAACTAACAAGTCCATTATGTGACAAGGGCCAGTTGAAACTACAGCTCATGTCCTGCAGTACTGTATCCTCTTTTAAAGACTCAGATACCTGTCTTATGACTACTCATTTAGTAAAACATTTGTGAAATTCTGATTGTTTTTAAGTACAGAAGTTGTTATTAGATCAGTATGATTCAGTCTTCTTCAATCAGTAGCCAAATTTGTTACACTGCGTGAAAAACTAAGCAGGCTTTTATTATCCTCTGACAAATCCACCACCAACTGTCTTGTTTTGTTTTTACTTTATTTTTATTTTTAATGTTTACATTTTTGTTTACAATTCTCATCAGCGACCATGATAAAAATATTCATAGTCATCTCTTTTTTGTCAGGCTTCTAACTGTTTACCTGTTCAATGATTTATGTGATGCCTTTCTGTTTATTTCATCACCCAAGCTTGATTTAATTATACTATTTAAAATGTACCATATTAAAACAACACAATCCATACAATTAAAATCAATCATTAAAGTGGGTGTTATATTTTCATAAGATGTTGCTTTTGTTTTGATTGTTGTAAGCTGTCTTGCATGATGGAATAAAAGGAAAGGCATCTTGTCAATTATATAATAGTTAAAATATTGCACTATTACCATGGTAATAATCTGATATAAATAAAATTAAAAAATGATAAAAAGAAAAGAGTGAGTCCACTTCTTCCAGCTTCCTCTCTTTACATGTAGAACATTTAAAGTAGCTCAGAAGACATGAATTGTTTTTTTACTCCTGACCAGCCATCTAGAATTCTTATTGTTCTCCCAGCCCCAAAGCATCAGGGCTGCCCATAAAGACTGTGATCATGACTGATTCCAAAATTGTAGACATAATTGGGTAACAAAGTCCCACCTCTTTTTACAAGTGTGCAAGTATATTTTTTTAAAAAGGCCTTCCTTCATTGACTTAGCCACTTTTGCAAAAAGTTTTTTTGTTGTTGTTGTAGCTTATTTAATCATTGAATAACTATGTTAAATCAAAATCCAACCTCCACTAACACAATTTGTCATGGCAGATGAGTTTCTGCAACTAAGACTAGGGTTTTTACTAGTCACAGTTGGTGTTTATAATTAGCCATTGGCAGGGCAACATCAAAATACTGAAAACTATTGGGAGGGTCATAGAGACAGACAAAGATGAAGTTGTGAGAAGAATTCATTCAGAAAGATGAAAAGCAAGGCATTTTGGTTATAATATTATCTTTAGAGCCAGAAAAAAATTATTCCAACCTTTCTTTTGTCAGAGTTCTTCTAAGAAACACAATTGCTTCTCTATCTTGACTTTCAATAACTGATTGTACTTCTTACAATTAAATAAAATTTTACAGAAATGATTTTGTCCACGATTTAATTACAGTATTTTATAGCATGAATAACAATTAGATGTATTCCAGTTTGTGTAATTCCCTTTATATCCCGTTACACATAAAGAATGAAGTACACGTTTGCAAAGTCCATATTTTTATGAGATTTCACTTGTATTGCCAACTAAGCATGGAAAACCCTGGATAACACATTAACAATAAAAAGGCAAATAAAATAAAAACATGTATTTCATTTTCTGAAGAAAACAACTATTGCTGATTATCTTCAGCTTCCTATATTTTCGTGGTGATGAGTAGCTCCACATTTTTCTGCAGTGCTTTAGCCTGATGAATTTGCATCATGGATTTTATCACCAGCTGTTTTCTGACATGATTCAATATTAACTTTTTTTTTGTTTGAAACAGGATGCAGGAATGTTATGATGCACTGGGAACATAACCTTTTACTTTAAAATAATGAATTTGTATTATGAAAGGAGAAATAGTGGTTCCTTGAACACATTCTAATAAGGCATTTTCAGGGATGAGGAAATAAAATGAATTTGTGAATGTGTATGTAAAAGAAGAGAGAGAGAGAGAAACAGAAAGAGATTGGGACGGAGGGAGGCTTGTTGAATTGCAACCTACAATGAAATTCAAGGAGATTTAAGTCTGTATTTCACAATCCCTTTGCATTGAATCCAGTCTTAGTCATGGTTGGATTAGGCCTAGTCTAATCAATAGCATTTTGGTTAATCTGGATTTCCTTGTAGGTGCCTACAATATATCAGTATTTTAAGCATCATTAACTAACAGTCCATAGTAATTAGTCCATACTAATTCCATGTTACATATTCTAAGTGGTAGATGTCTTTAAAGTTTCAGAAAGGAGCTTTTCCCAGCCCTATCTTGTAAACATCAAAGACTGAAATTGAGACATTTTGCATGCAAAGCAAAGCAAGTGCTCTGATATCACTGAACTGAGAATTATTCCTCTACTTAAATCAAATATCAGAGGAATTCTAAGGCAGGCTGAAGCAGCAGTTTTGCAAATGTTAATCTGGAATACATCCAACTGAGATTTGTGGCAATTACTTCCCAATAAATATAGAAAGAATTGAATCAGAATAGTGATCTGACTTCCTAAAACGTCCTCTCCAAATTGTCCATTGTTATTCAGTTTCAAATTTTGGGAATAAATCCTATTTGCAGGATGTATTAGGAAACTTTAGAAGTGTTGTGCTCAGACTATATTATTTGAGGGATTAGGTACATATATGGTGCCAAAACTGTGTAACCAGAAGTAAGACATTTATTATCAGACACTTGAGTTCTTGCTCTTACGTGCAGAACATTGTCTTGCCCTCTATTTTATTTGTGATATGTCTCCTCAATTATTATTTTTTTACTGGAATGGGGACTACTATCGCTTTACCTGTCTTAAAATCGAAACTGTGACATAAACATCTGATTCCCTGGTCAGTAGTCTTATTTCTTCCCTATTTATATATCAAGGGAGATAATACTAGGATAGCTATAACTGAATGGCTGTTAAAATGCAGGTTCTATCTTCCCTTCTAAAACAGAAATGCTACAGGAAAAAATAGAGGTGGAAAGAATTTGCTGGAAAGGGGAGTTAAATTGGATACTTGATCATCCAGTCAACCATTGTTGGTAACTATCTATCTATAATAAAGACTAAAGATGAATTCCACTATTACATGGTTGTTTTTTTTACTCTATTCTGGAAGAAACAGGCAACCCCATAACTAATAAATCTCTCCTTCTGAAATGCAGGAACAAATATGCAAAGTTAAACAGATCTTCAAGTTGTGCTGTTTCCTTGAGCCTACATGGACAGGGCGACAATACTGAAGTAACCTTGGACTCTTTTTAATGTGCTCTGGTATTTGCATTATTATTAAATGCTCGACCTAGACCAGTGTTTCTCAACATTAGCAATTTAAGATGGTTAACTCCAACTCTAAGAATACCCCAGCCAGCATGCTCACATATCTTAAGGATGTCCAGCTAGTTAAGGAATTGAGACTTGAAGTCCACTCATCTGGCCAAGATTTAGAAACACTAATCTAGACTAAAGTCCTGGGATTCCCTGGTAACCTCCCATCCTAGAACTAAGTAGGCCTGATTTTGCTTAGCTTATATTTTTAGGTCAGCCAGTAAGCTAAATGCTGCCACCTCACATCAAGATTTAAAAAAAAAAGTTATGCACAATATAACTGGTGAACAAATTACGCTAAAATCTTCTTTCATAAATCTCTTTTCAGTTAAGCCTCAAGAGTTAGTTCTCAGTGCCTACCAATGTGCCTACCAATTCCATCTACTTCTGACAATATTGTAACCTAGAGAATGAGATAGCAGTCTACCGTGCTGAATCCAAGCAATTATTCATCAGAGAAATGGAAACATATGTAATGTTTTCTGTGCACACCACTAATAAAGATTATAACTCACTTGCCTTCGTTTTGTAATAGAGAGTGGTTGCATACTCTAAGGTCCAGATTGCACATTATGCAGGAAAATCAATAGTTACATTTCCTTCCTGATTTTTAAAAATAAAAGGTCTTCCAACGCAGCTCTCTAGATGTCATTTATTTTATTTTATTTTTTGGCAGCACCATCTCTTATTAAAAAACGTCAAACTTTTTTCCTTCTGTGCCATTTTGACAATGAAAATTTTATCTTCCAGGATGCTTTTATCTTGCTTTCTATGGCTGGTTTGGGTAAAGGCAAGGGTCAGGCAAAGCAAGACAATTCCATTAGAAATTACATTATATTATGTGCTCATTGGGTTTGTGAGCCACACTCCAAACACCTCCAATTTATGTTGTTGAAATGCAGCTGAAAAATTGCACATTTTCATCACCATATCACTTTTTCCAGATTGTGGTGTGCAGTTCCTATATTTAAATTAAATCACCTGCAAACTCCTATAGTTTCAGTATAAGAATTCTCAACACTATAGAAGAATCTTTTGAGACATTGTTCCCCTGGAGAAATTGGGGGGGAGGGAATAAATGTCCACATGTGGTAATGAATTTCAAAATACTAATATTGTTCTTTTTTAATAAATAGAAAATTACACTCACATAATCATCTAGTCTTCTACAAAGAAAAGATATTGGGACCCCATTCATCCCACAAACCATGAATTGCCCATCTATAAAGTGAAAATTATTCAAAGATCAATCCAAAATTTTACGGGATCAATAAATACAACAGTGATGAATGCATTGACTTGGTTTGAAGAAAATAAGTCATGACTAGCCTTGGTCTCCCATACAGAGTTGTCACTGTATGTCACAGCCATAGGAACCTTTCAATAACCATTCCCAAGGATTTTTACACCATTCCCAAGTCTTGACTGTCAATGGAATTTAATCAGGAATAAACTTTTGCTGGACTGATGTACCTTTCTACTGAAAGAACAGGCAGCAGAATTAAATTGTACATGTAACTCTAACTACATCTGTCAGAATTTCATGCAACTTGTGATCTATTTTCTAACTTTCTTCTGTCAAGTTAGTGACATTTGGAAGATTTCTTCCTCTCAATCCCAAACTCCTTCACTTATAATAAAATGGACGCAGCTTCATTTATGTCAAATAAATATTCGGAGGAGTTGAAAAGAACATTGAAATGATTGCTAGGCATTTATTTTTCTGGCTCAGAAATATTTAAAATAACTGACAGCACTCTTTCCTGTCTAAGATACTGCAGTTGTTGAGGGGGGGAGGGAATAAGAGATTCCAAATGCTCACTGAAAATATCTTGTCAGTGAAAGAAAAGTGGTGGTGGTGAATTACACATACTTTGACACCAGGTAGTCAAGCCTGAGGGAATGTAAAATTTTATGAAGAGTAAGAAATTGAGTGGGGATTTTTGCAAAGTTTTCATGATTTGTTAAAAAAAATATATTTCCCAATTAATTGACTTTTTTTTCTTTGCTTGTAAAAGAAATGGTTGCTCCACATTTTGCTAACCAGAAAAGCATTGCATTGTTTGTCTGTCTGTCTGTCCTTGTTGCCTGGTCATGAGCCTGATGCCCATGAATTGTGAGTTATGACTATGAATGTAACAATGATTTTTGAATTTACAATGTTTCTTGGTAAGATGGCAAAAGCTATATCTTGCAAAATTCTTCTTGGACTAATAGAAGAGAATATTTGTAACTCAAGGTTGAACTGTCCATGGTGCTCTCTGAGATTGATCGTTTTCTTTCACCGTTTCATTAACCAGCCAATTAACATCATTAGTGCTAGTACAGAGTGGAGTTTGCTCACTGTTTGTATACAAGTGGCTTCTCCTGTCTGTGTCGGTGGGAATGTTGTTTCCTTCTTCAATACTCTAATCAAGGAAATACCAAGAAGGAAACAACACTTCCACTAACACTGACAGGGGAAGCCACTTGTATAAAAATAGAGAACAAATTTCACTCCTAGCTAGCACTGATGATGTTACTGAGCTGGGTAATGAAATGTCTGCATGAAAATAACCAAATTACAGAAACTTTAATTCATTCCTATTTTCAGATAGGAAAGACCAGGTCCATATGTGAACTTTCAATTTAACTAATTTATTGCTAAAAGCCTATGCACATGAATCTTCTCGACTAATAGTCAGTACTTGTTACTGTTAGATAAGGGCCAACATCCATCAAGGCAGGTTGCACTTAGTTCTGTTTGTGGCCATGTAATAATTTCAGGATGATCCCTCTTTTGCTCTTCTGCCTGGTTCTCCTTCTCCTACCTCTAGGAATTAAAAGCAACTTCCTTTTTGCTAGCTACATCACATCTAATTACTTCCTCTTCCTTGTAAAATAATCAAACATGACATATATTTCAGGGGAAATAATTGCTCAGGTGACTTCTACTATCTTTCCTACTTCAGTGTGGATACAGTGGTGGGACTGCTGAATAAATGTGGTACTAACCACTAGATTTAAAGCAATGATTTTATTGGCATTATCCATTAAGTCTTACACAAGTTAGTAATCCATCATAGAGGAAAATATAGTAGCTTGCTTGCTTGCTACTCCAACCAACCAGATGCCAGAAAAGCTCCAGTCAACTAGTAGTTAGGAGACGAGAAGAGAAAGATCCACAAATCATTTTTTGACATTATAAGAAGGAAAATAAGTGACTGACAAAGATAATGCCAAATATTAGTGTCCCCTCAGAAAAGTTCATCAATCTGGGCTTGCTGTGACAATCCTTCTGCTAGTATCATAGATTTTATAGAGATGGTGGCATTATCATAAGCTCTGCAGATTCAGTGCATTATACTTGCACCATTGGTAGTTAATGAGATATGGTTTCTAAGTTGAAGAAATAAGTGACTTAGGGTAGCAATGATATTCAGCAGTCTTAATGGCTGCAATAGAGGCCTGCCCTGAAAATATAAAAAAAAAATGGCTAATATTGACTTGAACCATCTTGTCAGCTAGGATCTTTCTAAAGCTACTGGCAGGTCAAATCTTTTCTACAGCTTCTGATGCCAGAGTTGAAGACTAATATTTTATAACCAATGTTGTTTGCTTTTTCTGTTTCCTAACTTGTTTAGGAATAAGTTGAATATTAGGCATGTCATTTTCTGATGGACAAAATCGTACATTTTAAATCTTATATATAGCTTGCTGGAAAATATGTCTTTTAAAAAAAAACCTCCTACTCTATAAAATTATTGTTATTTCTTAGTGTGCAGGTTCAGAGATAGACAACACCTTATTTTGATTTGTATTTTTAGATTCTGTTCTTGTGTATTAACACTAATAGCCTTTAACTAAGTGAAGAAAATAACTAGTGGAACACAAAGCCCAACAGAATTGGGTATTTTGTTTCTAGATTAGGTATAGAGTGGCTGTAACTTAACATTTTCATCATAGTAAAGTCTTAGTAAAGAAGTTTGGGCTAGAGTTATTTGAGGTAAATCTTCCAACAGCTCAATTCCACCCCCACCCCATCTTGTTCATTTAAGACTGTTACCTTCATTTATTGTAAGCATATTTTGGTTTATAACTGTTTTTGTTTTACATTTTAGTTGCCATACAACAGTAATGTCTGCAATTCTATGCCCATTTTAATAGGAGTAAGACCTACCTAAATATAATGAGATGTACTTGGAAAAAAGGTTGGTATATAGCACTGAAATTTAACTTTATAAGGATTTAATTATACTCTCTAATATCTCAATGTTTAAAAATGGAATGCTAAAAGAAATTCAATTTTTATGCCAACCCCCTCTCTTTTTCTCTCCCCCAATCTAGCCTCAGTCAAAGTTAGTATATATTTCTAATATTTCTAATCAAATGAATTTATATTCAGAATGACAGCTGATCTTTGGAAGGGAAGCAACTAGGCCATTTCCACCCCCATCAAAACCTGATTTAAAACTGCCTCGTCCATATGTTAAATTAACCTGTCTGATTGTGAGAACTCTGTTAGCCAAATTAAACATTTGCAATGGTTCTGCCAAGGATATTTTTTTTCTCCTGCAATCATTGCAGCCTAGATGTCACTGTCTGTGTCACCTGTCATAGCATACACATTCAATCAGAGGAAAGCTGAGCCTAATGAGCCAGATATTCCATGTTTCTCTCATAGAAAGTTCCCTGCAAATGATGGGAGGAAAAAAAAATCCTTGTTCCAGCTCTTAATTCCAGATATGTTCAGTTTGAGGAACTAGTCATTATTTGTTTTACTGGGGGGGGGGGGAGGAAGGGGGCCATGTTGTAACTAATGGACTAATTACTTGACTGAAATCATTCCTCTCTGCTTCCCACAGATACTACTTAGAATATCAAGACATAAAAAAGTGAGACATATTTTTAATGTAACATAAAACTTTTAAAATTAAGTCACTACAGTAATTGTTCACATCTCATTATCTACCCCTAAAATCATTCCCTTCATATCACTGCCCATTCTGACTCTGATCAACTTTTGGTATCCTAAGAAATTGTTCTCAAATCTTGTTATCTATCTCATTTCTTCAATCCTTCTTGCATTCATGTTATTAGATTTATTTACTTCCTATTTGTACAATAATATGTCTTGCTGAGCTACGCAAGTTAATGGGTGATTAAGACACATTGATTTTGAAAAGAGTTTTGTTGTTAAATAAGTATGTCAGAGATCTGACTGAACCCCAAAATATTCTCCAGGAAGCTACAGATGCTTAAATATCAGTCAGTTTTATTTCAGTTGTAGACCAGCATCAAACTACTAATAACGGACCATTACCGACCTGAGAGTTTTCCGACGTGCGTTAAAGACCTATTTCTTTCAACTGACCGGCCTGGCCTGAC
>JAEANM010026515.1:0-10721 GCA_017656035.1 Myanophis thanlyinensis
TGGTCCCTTAACAAGTGGGGGGCACATATGCAAACTATTGTAATTCCTACACCGTTCACCTGATTTGGATGTAAATACCCTCAAATTAAAGCTGGCAGTCTACAGTTAAAGTACATCTTGTTCATTTCATTTCAAATCCATTGTGGTGGTGTATAGAGCCAAATGTGTTAGAATTGTGTCGATGTCCCAATATTTATGGACCTGACTGTATTTAACATTTGAATACAATGTGCTATATATGCTATATATGGATTATTGTGATACTGAATGGTACTTTCAGGGTAACTAAATTAATCCACTGAAAAGGAAGCAACGACCACAAAGGCAATGTGAACATCTACAATTATTTACAAAGCAACACTGAGTTTTAAAAGACCTACTCTCAACAAGCAGAAAATATTCTGTTAAGACGTCAAACAGTTTTTATCTGATACTATTTAGAGATTTCAAATACATTGGATAACTAAGAAGCTTTGTCATTATATGATTATATGACTAAATCATTATATGATTTTCTAGTGTCACAAAAGAAAAACTAATTTAAAGCAACCTATTGTCTGTGAGACTCCCCCCACCCTTGAGATTTTACAAAACAATCAGTAGCATTGTTCTCTCTACTGATTATACTCACCATTTTTTGTCAAATAGTCTTGTGTAATCATGCGGTATAAGATCTGCTTTTCATTTTCTTATTTAGAGAAAAATTGTTAAGACTCCATCTTAATGATCAATTAATTAAAAACTATAAAAAGATGGGTTACGTTATCTTCAATTCCTGAACTGTGTTTTCTGATTTATTTCAGCCAATAGTAAGGTCTGGTTTAAGTGACTAACACTTCTGTAGAAAATGCCTGAATAGTTTCTGTACTTTGCCCCAAATCAAAAAGTAAAGAACATTTTTTCTAGAAAGATAATAGGTTCTGGAATTATTTTGAATGCTTGCACATTTATGTATTTTTCCTGCCAAGGTTTTTTTTTTTTTTTAGTTATTCGAATAGGGAAAGAAACTGACCTCAAAAGCCATTAAAATTAACAACACTGGTAGCCATTGTATTTGAATGAGTGGAGGAAAATATCAGTTAGTCATACTTTCTATGGCTTCCTAAATTTGACCTTAACTATTGGGACACAGGACTACGTAAGACTGACCCAAGTTCTGCATATACAGTAAATGAAAATTGAATACACTAACGCTAACACTGAACTGTATCTTCACAGGAAAGGTTGACCAGAGTAGAAGATAAGCACACTTAGCTCGAGATGCAGAATAAAATCCTTCAGAAAAAAACAAAACATTTTGTTTTTTTGAACCACAGACCTTCCCAAGTCATACACCAAAGTTAAAAAAGGTTTATGGTATGAAGTCATGGACTGTTTCACCTATTGCAGCTCACACACACACACACACACACATCTACATGTATGCATTTGTAAACTGTGTTGATTGTAGCATATTCCAATTGGTGGAAAGAAGTTGGCCAGATCGATCAAAGCTGTGTTGATTTTTTTTTTTTATTGCAAGAGTATAATCTTCACTTATAAGGAGATGGTGAAAAAAACTAAAGACTGCCTTGGCTTTTTTGAAACAAAAGTCCTGGAAATGATCTATTTGCAAAATAAATTAATTCTCAGATTGTACTACACTCTGGATTCAGGCTCACAAGGAACTGATCTGGATTGCCTCGATGGATATAATTTATTATGAGAGCGTGAGCCTTTTGTTATTACAGATAGTCTTCGACTTATTACAGTTCATTTAGTGACCATTCAAACTTATGTTTGTACAAAGTTACAATGTTCCTAGTTAAAATATCAAATTCAGAAGATAGTATTTTTATGATTATTATTTAATCCACATACTCCTTAAGAGACATAAGAAGAGTCCATAAGTGGTCATTAAGAGATTTGTGATACAATATTATCAATATAATATCTTGCTCTATTTCTCTTAGTATCTAAATCAGATTTTGCTTATATGTAGGTTATGGATTGCTTTGTAGTAAAAAATCCTATGTAGAGGAAGTTCTTTGAATGAGTGATTCTTGGATCCATTTATTCCTGAGAAATTTTGGAAATGGCATTTATTGATGCTCTTTTATCATATTTTGCTATTGGAGGCCAATGGTGTAGCTGCAAAACCTATTTTACCAATTTCAGCTAGTGCATTATTGTGCCCATTTCTACAAGAAGACACCAGGATTATCATAAATAATTCACTGGAAGCTTTAAAATTGTGTTCTATGAGAGTCTCTCCTGGAGTCAGTTCAAATTTGCAATGAAGGCAAAATGCAGTGTTTAGGATACTTACAGGAAGATTAGCTCTGTTCGCATAGTAATCACATTTAACAGAGATATTTCAGTATCAACTTAAATACGCTTTTCTTTATATGTGGAATGCTTTTCAATATGCTTCTGAAAATTTGGTAGACATCTTTGATGCAAACTACTTTTTTTCCAGCTCTCAGTCATAATTCCTTTTTATTTTACAATGGTCAGACCACACACATTCAGCTAGGAGCAGAGGAATTAAGATGTTAAGAAGTCTGGAAAGAAAATCTTATAAGGAACCGCTGGAAGCATCGGGTGTGTTTAGTCTGGAAAAGATGGCGGGAATCGAAAGAGTTCTCTGAAGGCCTTTCACATAGAAGATGGGGAAAATGGATTGCATTTAGGGTCATTTCAAAAGGCAAGACAAAAAATAAGTTTCAACTACAAGGACGTACATTTCAGCTGGATATCAGAAAATAAAATCGCCCTGATATAAATAGTTCAGTATGGTATAAGCTGCCTTGAGAGGCTAAGGGCCATCATTCACAGGAGATGTTTAAACAACCGCTGGATGTGCAACTCTCAGGAATGTTCTAATAGTATATTCCTACACTGTACAAAGGATTGGACTATAGGATCCACAAAATGTATTTCATGTTCTATAAAATAGAGTTTTTGTACTCTAAAACAGATTCTTTTGCTTTTACTAGTAAATTCTGATTATTTTCAGAATTATATTGAGAAGTACAGTAGCTATATCCTGGGTAATCAGGACTCAATTTTTAAGAAAGAATAAATATTTTGCATAGGCTCAACTATCTACTAACTTGAATGTTAACAAAGTAAGATTGATAAGCATGTAACAGACTTAATGGGAATATTTGTTATGACCTTGTGGCTCCATGGATTAAGTTTCTAATAATGTGTCATGATATAAAATAACAAAATGCAACAATAAATGCTTTCAGGATAGCATCTGTAGTTATCTAAACATTCTTCATACCATGGATATACGGCTACCTTTGGTCATAAGTTGTTTGCAGTACGAATAATGGTATCCCTCCCATGTTTTTTCACATTTTTATTTTATTTCTGCACACAATTAAGTTACTCAGATTGACTTTTGGGCATTAATAAATAAAGCTGAACTTTTTAATCAGAACAAAGAGATAAGATTCGGCCTGTCTGCTTACACATGTGCAATATTAGATATGTAAATGCATCATTTATATCAAATTCCTGCTAAACAATACATAGAATGCACACAATGGATTGTTTTCATGTTTTTCATAATTTGCTAACAAATCATATAGCAAACTAAACATGGACAAAGCCAAATGGCGAGATAATTTTTGTATAAGGAACTGTATACGGTGACTTTAATAACAATATTGTACTATTTGAAATCACAACTAAACAGAATCATTTAGGCCATTTTGGAATAATGTAACATTATTTCCACATTTAGAAATGTGTAGCACATGTTTTAGTATGCATGGTCAACTGAAATATTGAGTGGTATGATAGAATGCTGGCCTATAACAATTGTGCAATGTTTCATAAATATCAAAATCTGCATCACTTACGGGCTTATTTATAATTATAATCTTCAGATACGTGGCATGTATTGTGTACTATTATGGCAGTCAACTGAATACACTGTAACCATCACTGTTTTCAAGAATCTGTTTTATATACCACTCGTACACTAAACGTGAATATTGTCAAATACTGAAGACTGCATGCACAGCCATATCATGGATCCCATTTGTGGAAATAATGATTATGCATTGGTCTAGAAATGGCACACATTTAATGCTTTTACAAAATCACGGGTCAGATTATGCAGTGTGCTGGGAGACAACTATTTGTGAATCGTCTTTAAACATTAGATATATTTATTGAGGAGAAAATACATAAAATTGCAAATTTAAGTGTGTTTGTAACAAGAGAGTTTTCAACTCTTTCCACCCTGCTGAGCCAGTCTCTAAATTGAAGCTTTTTCTGCCAAGCATTTCACATTAAATTATGGAGTTTTCTCAAGGGCTAAAGAAAACAGTTATTAAGAGTGTGAGCTTTGGCCGTTATTTCACAATTGAGTTAACCTCCATCCTCAGGGCAAAATTTTGCAGCTGTTGTTTGAAGTGAGTTAGATTTTTGTTTTTGTTTTCTAATTAGACTTAATTTTAGTGTACTGCAGTTAAGAATACAGTGCAAAGACAACCTATACTTGAGGAGATATCTTTTTTCCAGGTAATTGTAAATTATATCTGATCCTCATCTGGTCAATTAAAACTGGAAAAGTATTTTGGAAGGAATGAAAATGTACAGGGCTATGACGTCTATGCTGTATTGAAACTTAGATATAGGTTCTTTATTCCGAATCAACACATAAAAATATAAGAGCAAGAAATAGTTCTGATTTTTATGTTAGTTTTTTTTAATGTGTTTACTATTTGCTTTAACAGTATAATATTTAAATAACAGTATAGCATTTAAATATGTGTTAAATGATAGCATACATGTTTCTTTAAATATTTTATATAAATCAAATGCAATCAACTTCACAATTTAGCTGACTAAATTAATCCTGGTATTGGGGACAATAGCAATTTGAAATTTGAAATCAATCTGACAATAATTTGAAATTTATACCCTCAATATTTATTTCATGAGGATTTTTCTATAAAGAAAAATGTATAGCGATAAGAGGAACAGTATTGTTCAATAAGAAGAAAAAGAATGCTACAAAATTCGGTATTCTCAGTGGGGCTATGAAGGCTGCAGATTTCAGCCTGATTTATAGCTGGAAATTTGTCTCATTAGAAGAAATAATTTCATGGTATTTAATTGCTAGTACAATGTAATTAAATATATTCTCAGATTTCATATAATTGGCTTTAAATGTCAGAATTAGTATTTTAAAGATAAACTAGTCCCTAAGATTTATCAAAGATTGAATTAACATATCATCAAGTAGTTGCCAAACAAAATATTTTGAAACAGAAATGTCAGTGAAATTAATGTTTTGTAATATGGCAATAAAAACTTGAGAGAGCACTCTCTGCAGGGTAGTTATTTTCATTGACATTAATTTGGATTTCAATAATACATCTCATCTATGCTTTGAAATTTTGTATGGCTGCATATAACTTTACAAGACACATATATGGTTCATAATAAGTATTATTAAATATGTGATCAATTATAATAATCATCCAAAAAGTTAACACTAAACTATTTCATACAAATGTAATAATAAAAAATGTTTACATAGGTAGATCAAGTGAAAAAACAGTACAATTTTTTTAAAGTATCATTTCCATTGATGAAATCTTGTACAATTCATCATGTACTGCATGATTTATATGAACACTCTATTAATATTTCTATTTAATTAAGATTTTAAGATCTGGAACTAATTCAATGGATTATATATCAAACTACATTTAAAGCCCAAATGGATTTCAATACACTTTCCATATTCCTCCTTGTTGTTGTTAGAGCCGTAGCAATGAAAATTGAGACTAAGCGTAAACTTTAAGACAATTTATTTATTTATTTATTTATTTATTTATTGCATTTGTTTTGAAGTATTAAAAGTAATTTTTTTCAGCTTAATTATATAGTACATTGTAATACATGGTTCTTCTAACAGAACAAGTTAACCAACACTTCATTTGTGGTCTAAATTGTTAAAACATATAATCTTTCTCAATAATAATAATATACAACAATAAAATCAGAGGCTTCAAAAGTAATATTTCTTCACCCATGTCATACCTTCAAGGCCTTTTGAAATACTAATAGAATGGGGGGGATTCAAATCTCAGGAGAAATCTAATGCAGCATTTATCATTTAGTCTGTTATTTCAGGACACAAAGTCTATAAACATTGGAAATGGCAAACCTTCCACACTATTGCCAAGAAAACTACATGAACATGTCCATAACTTTAGCAAGAGGCAAGAGGGACTCAAAGGGACTTCATATTCTCTCATGGAAATCAGTGTGTAATGTTAGCCACAGAAAATCGAAATTCTATTACTTTTAGATTGAAATGAATTAGGATTCAACATCCATGGTGCATCCAGTCTGGAAGCACACTGATAACTACTAGCTCATTTTATGATCCAGTATTCTGTAATTGCAATTTCTGAGAATATTCATGTATTATAGGGCAATAACAGATTCTTCCCTCCCACTGTTGGATTAGATCAGTGATTTTCAAATTTAGCAACTTTAAGATATGTTGGCATCAACTCCCAGAATTCTTAAAGTTACCAAGGTTGAGAAACACTGGGCTAGAAGAATGAATCTATTTTGTTAAACAAATTCTAGTGACTGTCCCTTATAATAAGTCAAAATGCCCCAGCTTTACATTAATTTATTGATTCCTGCAACTTCCTGTGAACTTAATAGTTCACAGCAGGATCTTGAAAGCTGTAGCTTCAGTTTTACCCCAAATGCATGCCATTTAAGACTAGAGAGGACAGGAAATGAGCTACTTATAGCAACCAGTGAACAAGAATAGCAGGAAGGCTGCTGTTGTAGCAAAGGTCTTTGAAGCAAACAATTTATTAAACCTCATAATACTCAAAAACAAAATCTTTGAAGGCAGGTTATCCTTCCCTACACTGTGCTCCATTGTGAAAGAATTGCTTCCTTTTCCTTTTTAGATTTTTTTCATTTGTGACACTGACACTCCAATGGTTTTTTTTTTTTTTTTGAGAAAAGTAGACCACTTATTCCTACCTTAGAAGAACTCAGGAACATTTTGAGCATGTGTGTATATACAGTATATATATATGTTGTGTGTGTGCCTTTATATTGGTATCGTAAGCAATGCCTATTTTGCCACTCTTTCATAAATAGTTGAAATAACTAAAGAATCCATATAGCTAACAGTAACCCCTACAACAGCATTAAGATATTCGTTTAGTTTGTTTTTCAAATTTTAATTTTTTAAAATTTGATTCACCACCTTTAATTTTCTGGAATATAAATTAGTTAAACAATTCCTAGTTGCCCAATCATTCACTCATTATTTTGGATAATCTCCATCATCGTGTCCTTCCCCCCCCACACACACACACAATATCATAGAAAATCTTAGCAATACTCATGAGGAATAGTTCACCTTTAGAAATGAAAATGAATAAACAACATTCTCACTAAAATATATGTCCAGAATGTCAAAATAAAGTGATAGTGTGTCCATGCAACTAGATCAGATAAACCAAATGTCTTGTCTCCCACTTCTTTCCTATAATTCTTCAGTGCAGTACCGTCAGTGATTCAATTATTCTCAATTCTTTGTGATCTCATAGACAGCCAAGTCTTTCACCAGGATTGTCTTCTAGTGGTTGCTTTCTGGAGTGCATGCACCACGTTCACACTTTTAGTGGTCAAAGTGTCTAATCATCTTGACTTCTTTTAACCCTCTTTTCAGCATTTTTCCAAGCATCAGAATTTTTCCAACAATTCTTGTTTTGCATTATGTGTCCAAAACTTTTAAGCTTCAGTATTAGTGGCTCCAGTGATTTTATATCATCTGGTACTAAATGATTTATTCTGCAATCATAGAACAAAAGAGTTGGAAGGCACCTTGTAAGTCTTCCAATTCAAACCCTTGCTCAAGCAGGAGATCCTACACCATTTCAGAAGGCTCCTTAAAAGCCTCCAATGACCCGTAACTTCTGAATGCAAGCTATTCCACTGGTTGACTGTTCTCACTGTCACGAAATTTCTCCTTAGTTCTAGGTTGCTTCTCTCCCTTGTTAGTTTCCATCCATTGCTTCTTGTCTTGCTTTCTGGTATTTTGGAAAATAAGTTGATCTCCTTTTCTTTGTGGTAGCCCCTCAAATATTGGAACATTGCTATCATGTCACCCCTAGTCCTTCTTTTCACTAGACACACCCAATTCCCGCAATCGTTCTTCATATGTCTTAGCCTTCAGTTCCCTAATCATCTCTGTTCTTCTCTGCACCCTTTCTAGAGTCTCAACATCTTTTTTTATATCATGCTGACCACAACTGGATGCAGTACTGGTCTTATCAAGGCCTTATAAAGCAGTACTAACACTTCACACAATCCTGATTCTCTCAAATTAATGCAGCGTAGGATTACAATGGCTTTTTTTGGCAACTGCAGCACACTGTTGGCTCATATGTAAATGATTATATATGAGGATTTTAAGATCCCTCTCACAGTTACTACTATTGAGCCAAGTTTCACCTAATCTGTACCTGTGTGTGATTTTTCTTGCTTAAGTGTAAAGCATTGCTTTTCTCTACAATGAATTTCATTTTGTTAGATAAGGCCCAGTGTTCAAGTCTATCAAAATCCATTTGGCTCTTGAGTCTATCTTCTGGGGTGTTGGCTATTCTGCCAGCTTGATGTCATCTTCAAATTTGATGAATTCCCCTTCTATTCCTTCATCTAATACTGGCCCTAAGACAGAACCTTGGTGTACCCCACTGCTTACTTCTTTCTGTGTAGATATAGTTCCATTAAAATTACAGCCAGTTACAAATCCATCTGTTGGTGAAGCTGTCTATCTCACATTTTTCTATATTTTCATATAGTTGATATCAGTGTAGTTAAAATCGCCCATTGCTACTGTGGTGTGTTTCCTACATATATTTGTTAACTGACTAGCAAAAAGTTTATCTATGTATTTCTGTTTTGTTGGCTGGCCTGTAGTATATACACTATGGCAATGTCATTCTTTTCCCTTTTTATATTAACCCATATGCATTCCGGGAGACTTTCATCCTTGCTTTTATGCATTTCTGTAGAGATGTAGTGATCTCTTCCATATAATGCAACTCTTCCTACGCTTTAGTTAGGTCCGTTTCTTTTGAACAATTCATATCAATTTTTCTTCATTCAGCCTTTCTAAAGGTCCAATTTTCACAGACATCAAACTGGAAAAACCATGACCTTGATAATACAAACTTATGGTGGCAGATAGATGTCTGCATTTTAATATGCTGTGATCTATGACAATATTCCTCCCAAATAACAGATGTCTTTTTATTTTATAGCTACAATGATCACCTCTAGATATTTTTGTGTTTGTGGATTAAGCCTGTAACTTCTTACATGGCTGTCAACATTGGGTTGGCTTTGCCTGTTGTCATAGTCTTAGTTTTCTTAATGTTGAGCAGTACTTTTACACATTGTATTTCATTTTCAACAAGAGATGCCTTAAATCTTCTTTACATCCAATCCCGGAAGTGGTAGAATCAGCATATTTGGAGTTATTGAAGTTTCTCCAAGCAATTTCAACATACACTCTTCTAATTCCTGAATCATTTAACTGATCCCGTTTCCCCAAACTGTCCAGGAAATCAAATGCCTAGGACTTTCTGTCTTGTAACCCTTCCTTCTATACATAAAAAACATTTTTCTATTGTTTGGGTCCATCTTTCTTGTAAAGCAGGCATCCAAAATTTGTTACAATAAAACTTCTTTTCATTGATAAAATTAAATTAGCAAAATGGTAATGTAATTAGATTAAACTAAGATTATGCTTGCAAGGAGAGCTTGTGCAATTATTAATACAATGTGATTATTTCATCATTTATTTATAAACCTGGTATGTTATATACCATTTTAATATACCACTTGTATCAAACTCAATATTTAAAAAGTTCAGAGAATTAAATTAAATATTAACCATATTTTAACCATGTCGGTATCCTGGGATTGATTAGGACATTGACAAACAGCAGGAAGACAAAACACAGGAATGTGAGGATCAAAAGCAAAGGTGTCAAACTCAAGGGCTGCGGGTCAAATCTGGCCCGTGGAGTTCTTAAATCCAGCCTGCAGGGTTGGCCTGAGAATATCAAAGGACCGGCCCACAGTGACTCTGCCGGCAAAAACTGACTGAAAAACTGGCTGAAAACCGGCCCAAGAATTGGCCATAAATGGCCTGAAAAATGACCCTAAAAATGACAGGAAAATGGGCAGAAAACAGGTAAAAAAACAGGCCCCAAAACAGCTGAAAACCAGCAAAAAAATTGGCCGAAAATTGGCCACACAGACCCCCCCCCCCGCACACTCCATTTTGGCCAGTAAAGTGCTGCATGAAGCGTCCATTCCATCTCTCACTCCCACCCACCATTCGAGCCAGTCCGTGGAAAACTACAATGTTAATCCAGCCCTCAAACAAATCCAGTTTGACACCCCTGATCTAAAGTAAAGATTTTGATTAAAAGTAAATGAAAATGTTACAGAATCTAACTAACCTGACTCTTTTAAAAAGGAGTAAAAAAAAAAAAACAATGACAGCCTGGGGTGTTTAAATTTATTAACATTTCCTTTTTTGTTGGAATAATCACACACACAGAGATAAAAACATTTGTATGCACAAAAACTCAGCAAGGAGATAAAACTAATTGGAATCCCCAATTGATTGAATCACTAACTGATTGAATCCCGGG
>JAEANM010026516.1:0-10720 GCA_017656035.1 Myanophis thanlyinensis
TTCTGGCCCGGCCCCTCTGTCAAATTTTAGAAACCATTGTGGCCCGTGAGTCAAAAAGTTTGCCCACCCCTGGCCTAGACCTTAGAATTTGCCCCATTTCCCTCAATAGATTCACTGAAATCCTCATCCAGGCAAGCAAATTAAATAAAGGATCAAGAAAGGGAGGACAGCTTAGGGTAATTGTTCCTTGGAGAAGATTTAATTTCATCAGTGGCTAGCCATGAAGCGTGTTGCATTTACCAAAAAGTGTTCTTAGAGAATATTCAAATTTGGTTGGCATGGACAGTTCCCCCAGACCTGCAGCTGCTGCACTGTGTGCTTCATTACAGGCAATCCTTGACTTATGACCACAACTGGACCTAAAATTGCTGCTGCTAATCAAAACTTGTTAAAAGAGTTTTGGCCCAATTTATGATCTTTCTTGCCAGAAATTAGACAGTCCTTTCTATAATGGGAAACCTTGTGGCCAAGTAACATTTTGCTTACTTAGTCTGCTGCTCGGATGTTAGCATGCCACAACATTCGATTCAATCAATTTAGGTAGAACATCTGATTTTTCCACTGCCAGCATCATGGGATATTCTGTGAATAGAAGTTGGGCACCCAGATCTTCACAGGGATGAGTTGCTTCTAATTTCAAAGGCTTATAGTCAGCCTATAACTGCTTATTCTTTTCCTTTTCCTTTATTTTCACCAAAAAGATGACTAAGGAATAAGTCTGTTTTCAAATCCATCGTTTTTGCCATGAAGAAAAAAGACCATGAAAAAGTGGTTCTCAGTCCTGTAGACTTTGTATGACATGTTGGAATAATTGCAGCATGAACCCCAGGAAATCTGGCCATGTGAATCCTTGCAGTTGATAAATCCTTCCGTGATTTTTGGCTCCTCTGACAGCAGTGGCATTAAACCCAAGTTTATTAAAGACCATTTGGAGAGATGCTTTCTGAGCTCTCCCCACCTGAAGCTGCCACATTTTTTTCCATGGGAAATCAATAGAGGGGTTCTTTATTTGCCTTTTTGGGAGATAGGCTGAGCAGAGTTGTAAAAGCACTATTTAGCTTCTGAATCTGAATAGCGTGATTGCAAATGTTCAGGAATGGTTTTGAACACAACACATGTTCAAACTGAAAGTCTGTGCTAATAAGAAGCATCTGAGAGACATCAGTGACAGAGCAATAGTGGGAAAGAGAAGGAAGAGATTTGGGAGGGCAGGTGAAGGAGAATGAGGGATGATGAGTTTGATGAAACATAGGAAGGCAAATGGATCTCAGAAATGGAGAAAATTAGTCCAATTCCAAATCTGTGAAACTAGAAAAGTAAAGCTAAACAAAGTAGTTAGTTATATGTATTAACCAACCAGGAATTTTCCTTCCTCTTTTTTTTTTAAACATCAAACCATGTCAGAAGCTCCTTTTCTCTCCAAGCCAAGATATTCCCACTTCTCTTTTCTACCCCAGCTAAAGATCTTCCTTTATTATATATTGTTAATGAGGGGGATACTCCTGTCGCATCCTGGGAATTATTTTGGAATCTCTGCATTGGGGATATCTGTCTTCTTCTTTTAGCTCAAATTCTAGCCATTATAGATCCGTAGGATTTTGTAACAGACTTTTCCACACCCCATTGACCTGTATATTGAAAGCTGAGCTAAGTCTTAATTAGTTTAATCCATATCATAGTTGGGTTGAAACAAATGCTTCGTAGAGACAGTTCACATGTGATGTTACATGTTGATTTCTCACCATTTGATATTTTGCACTTAAGGCCAAACCAGTTGTGCAGGTTAATCATAAGTAAAATATGTGTATAGTTCTCTTACAATGGAGAGGTTAACCCAGGGGTGGGCAATTATGGTTCCTTCATGACTCGTAGATTTCAACTCCCAGAATTCCTGAGCCAGCATGGCTGGCTCAGGAATTCTGGGAGTTGAAGTTCACGAGTCATGAAGGAGCCATAATTGCCCACCCCTGGGTTAACCCATATAGGAAATGGACATGAGAGAGAGAAATGTGCTCTTTCTCCATCTTTTGTCAATTTTACACTGCCTGGTCCTGTTGGTCCAAATCTACTTCAGAGGTCTGGAAGGAAACAAGAGAAGGGAAAGAGTTGTCTCTCTTATTATTTTTAGCAGTGAATATCTTTCTCCTTCCTCTTTGCTTTATATCAGTGTATTGAACCAAGAGGCAAATTCTGGTTTGCTGCTGAAATTTGGAATTGAGGTGGAAAGTTTTTGTTGCTCAGTTGCTAAGATGTATCCAACTCTTTGCAACCCCATGGTCCATAGCATACCAGAACCCCTTCTCCACTGTCTTGTGAAGTTTACCCAAATTCATGTTCATTGCATTATTTGGCTATCTCGTCTATTGTCGTTCCCTTTCTCCTTTTGCCTTCTATCTTTCCCAACATCAGAGTCTTTTCCAATGAATCCTCTCTTCTCATTTGGTGCCAAAGTATTATGTATTATTTTTCTCTTCGTCCTCTTCCTCTTCTTCCTCTTCCTCCCATAAACTTTGTGTATGGCTGTGCCTTCTTAGTTCATGAAACACACAAGCTGCAATGAGCATGTCAAATTACTGGTATTAACTACAGGTAGTTGAAGTATTTTAAGAATTACAGATCACAACTTTCAGAGGAAAAGAGAGGACTGTTTGTGTTCTTACCTTTTCAGTATTGACTCTTGGAGGTGAATTAGAAGTGAGTTTGATTGTGAGTACGCTTGCTTGCTATTTGGCACATTCTTTCTTGAATGTATGACTGCATTAGTGCAACAGAATTTCAGGTTTTTTCTAGGTCACGGGTGTTGTGAGAGGTAACCTGGTCATTTTAGAGTTAGGCAAGGGATGAGTTTAAGCAAAAAGGAATCAACTCAGCCATTAATTTAAGCATTTTTCCCAGTCAGACTGAGTTATGTTTCTTTGGGGCTTTTGGCCCCCATGCTTTTCAATCAATCTTTTAAGGAAGAAGGGAAGAAGTGATTGAAAATGTAAAGTGCTTTATAACAAAACTCAGTATCAAGGCTCATATCCATAAAATACTAATGGCTTGCACCTCCTGAATTACCAACACAGCTACCTGCCTGCCTATTGAAGAAGGAAACATGGCCAGTACTTTTCTTGGAGTGACAGGTCATGAATTACCAAGATTGAAAGAAGTAGGGCTGAGATTCCCTTCCTCCCAGTTGGATCCCTTGATCCAAGTCGCATGACTGCCTGGTGCCAGATCACAGAGGAAGGAAGTAGAATTACTTCAGTGGCTATTTGGGACTCATCCTATTATTTTACAAATGCAACTTGTCTCCAGCATGCTATGCTCACCTACTGGGTTTTTTTTTCTGATTAGTGAGGAATTGCATTTGGAAACATACGTTCATTCCCTTTGCTAATTTAACTCTGGAAGGTATGTGTGTGCAGGCGCGCTCACGTCTGCCTGTAATAAACTGTGGCTTTCACTGCAGTCTTGAGAGTTATTTGGAGGCTGACCAGCTATTGAAGCATATCTTTGTGCATCTGCTTTTCTTCAGTTGGAAGGCTTTGAAAAACGCTCCCTATTTTCTCTTGGGTTTTTGCCAAATATTGGGCTAATGAAAGATACCATCTTGTAGATCTGATGGGGACAGGATGGCCTTACTAACACGTGTGTGTGACACACACACAGGTGAAATTCAACAGGTAAATTAGTAAATTTTCTAAGCAGTTTGGGGAACCGGTTGTTAGAAGAAATCTCCTTCTGTTTTTTTTCACTTTACAGGGTTAATCCTGTAAGGAAGGCAGGAAATAAACATTCTAGCCTAATCTTTATTGCACTGCTTACAGAAACTGCCCACCCAGTCACATAACCTCCCCAGCCACGCCCACCAAGCCACACCCACAGATCCGATAGTAAAAAAAATTGAATTCCACTGTGTGTGTGTGTGTGTATAAATGAGCCACTGTTCTGGAGCCCTCAATTCGTTCTCCTGTCCTCCTCAGGACAGTTCCTCATCCCTTTGGGCCTGTCCTGAGTTATCTAAGCAAGCCTGCTACCCTCAGGTGCTATCAAGTATGTTATTCTACCATCTGTGCTGAAATAACATTCAACTCTCTCCAGTATTAGGCCTAAAAAAGGGAGCATCTTGTGTTTGAAACGTCAAAAGGTTTGAGGAGGATACTCAGAGCCTTTCCTAACGCTTTCCATCACATAGGCAGGACTTGACTTCTTTTGCCTTAGATTTCGTGCCCTGATGACTTGGTCAGTGTTCTAGTATTTGGTCTGTTGTGTCAGTTGTCTGCTTGGTTTTTGACCTGCCTGTGAAAAATCTGTGAAGGCTAGTTCACACATGCACCTGACATTTTGCAAGTGAAGCATGTTAACAATCCTCCCTGGGGGGACAAATGTTGTGTTGGAGGAATCATAATGGACCACTCACAAGGCAAGTAATCTCATGGGGTTAATTCCCAAGTGATACCAATTTCTGTGTTTACTTGCTGTTTCTGGCGAGAGAACAGGAAAATACCAGTGTCTGGAGAATTACATTTCTGCTTATGGGTTTGTCACCTATCAAGGCAGGGGGATAATTTAAAATCTCCATGGCAGTCCCCTTCTTCCAAAGGCTCCCAGTGAAAGATAATTAAGATAGACTGCCACCAATCAAACTGAATCTCCCAACACCCTTTTTCTGTCTAGCTGGGGATTTCTGTCCAGGACTTTATTATGGGAAGGAAGGGGCCTTGCTTATTCCTGCCCAGATATACTGAAATTAACAAACCTTGAGCCAATTCCAACAAACAAAAGCTAGCTACATAACTCTGCTGTCTTGCACACAGGAAGTCTTAATGAAAATTTTTCTTATAAAACCAATGAAGCCAAACCTCTGGATATAAAAATAGATTGAGAAAAGATAATCAAAGAGGGGTGGGGGGGGGGAGAACAATCAGACACAATATTCCCAATAAAATCACTATTTATCATCCTTGTTAAAACAGTTGCTTTTTACTTCCTTGAGTTTCTGCCTATGCTCATTGCAGAGAGAGGGTAGAAATATTTTGAGACTCATGCTTGAATGTTTATAGGCTGAAGTTTCTTGCTTGTCTTCTTGTGCTGTTGTTGTTTTATTCTGGATATTTCTTCCCAGTCTTATGGAATGGGAGGTAATATGTGGAAACCTGACCCTTTGGCAGAGTAGGAATACTTGCTTTGCCCAAATAACAAAGAAGTGCTCCTTCTATGGTGTCTTGGGTCTAGGGCTGAACCCATTTTCTTAAGGACCTATGATGGAATTGTAACGGCACAGTTTGATTTTTATAAATTCTGCCTTGGTACGAATAGGATTACATGGAAGAGACATTATGGGAAACAAAAACTGAATTCCATGTATTCGGTACTATCCGCATGGAGCCAATTGGTCAAATCTTTCAGGGGGCTTCATTGTGTTTTTCCCAAGGTGGAGGTTTATCATGTAACGTAACAAATACTTTCATATTTAAATGAATCTGGATAATGAAGATTAGAAACAAACCAGGATATGGTGGAAAGGGACTCCAACTCTGGAGCTCTTCTCGAAGACATGATAGCCTAATTTTCACTGAAAAGAATCCCATTGGATTTGTGGGCAATGCGTCTCCCTGCGCAGAAGGCGTGTTGTGCTTGCTTGCTGTTGACTGCATCATTTCATTGGTGTGACTCATGATCAAATATAAAACAATGCATTTCTTCTGAGGAGATTACATTCTAAAAGCTGTAATGGGGGAAGACAAACAAAAACAAAAACATTAGAGCATAGGGGAAGAAAAATAAACAGGAGCATTGGTGGGAAGGCGGTTAGAGCAAAAAAACAATTTCATTCACATCAATGAGACCCTTACAATTCTATATACATTTCCTCTGCCTACACATCCCTTGTGGTAGGTATTCTGGTACTAATCAGCTAGTCTGCAGCCTGGGGGTTGTATTCTGAGGGATTTGTTGCTCCTGCGGATGGCTTAGAGACTCTTTTGTACAATTATATCTTGTGCACTAACCCTTTCCTGGACATTGAGCACAGTCACTCAAACCAGAGGTGAAATTCAGCCGGTTCACACCGGTTCTATAGAACTGGTTATTAGAAGAAATCTCTTTTTGTTTTGTTTTTTCCACTTTGCAGGGTTAATCCTGTAAAGATTAACAGAGAGCCCTTGCAAACTGCATGCGAGCTTCAGCTGGTTCAACAATCAATGGGTTGAAAAGTTATGGAGAACTTTGGTTCACACATGTAACGCCATTAATGTGGGAAACACACTGGTTGCCATTTAATTTCTGTTAACATTTTAATGTGGCTTAGGTCCTAGATATTTCCAAAGCTGATTGCTCAGAAATGAATCTGGCTGTCCTTAAGATTTGGAAGAGTGGCCTTGCTAAAGGGTCCCATTCCCTAAAAAAATCCATCTGCAAGGTGACACCAGGCTATGAAAAACTTACATCCAGTTGTAGAAGCCATTGTCCCTGATAAGTTTCCTCAGAGAGATGAAAGCCTGGCTCTGGGAGTGGGCATTTAGAGGAGGTCAAGTTTAGAGTCTTCTCTTTTGGATCATGCCATTGCTGACTTTATTTCCTATTGTCTGTAATTGTTTTTTTTTTTAAATCTACATCACTCAGAGTTCTTTGGAGTAGAACAACAGAGAAATGCCAGCAAGTCTTTGAAATATATATATGAATCCTAGCTTTCTCCAAGATGGAGTCTTCTTTTTGTCCCTTATGGTGATGAGTTCTGGGAATTGAAGCCCCCAAATATCTACAAGGCATTTATTTGGTTGGGAAAGGTGGGTGGTGCGCATAGCAGAGCACATCATCCGCACCAAGGTCCCTGAACTGCATTCCATCTACAACAGATTTATTTCTTTTATGTATTTATTTATTATCAAGATTTCTATACCGTCCCCTCTCCCGAAGAACTCGGGGCGGTGTATAGCCAACTAGAAAGACATGAATATATAACAATTTAAAACACAATTAAAATAATTAAATTAACGGCCAAATAAACGGATTATAAATTTAAAAAAGTTTTTAACTTTTTTAGAAGATTTAAAAACTACACAAAACTAATTAAAAAACCAATTAAAACCAATTAAAATCCCCCAATCGATAGTACTTGGAGTAGAGGTGGAAAAAAGCCCAGTTTAGAATTTACACACCCAGTTCACTGTTTGTTTGTTTTGATGCCAAACTACAGCCAGGAAAATAATGAAGGACCCCAGCCACCCCAACAACAGACTGTTCACCATGATGCAGTCAGGAAAGCGCCTCCGCTCCCTGAAAGCCAACACAGAGAGACTAAGGAGGAGCTACTTCCCACAGGCAATACGGACCCTAAACCAAACCACAACAAACCCAGGACTATAAAGTACTCCCATAATCTACCTCTCTCAACCACTCCCTAGCTTATTCTTCCTCCCTGTCTATACTATTCCCTTGCTACTACCTACAGTTGTGAGCAGTCGCATACACATTTCACTGCATTTCATACCATCTATGACTGTGCATGTGATGAATAAATTTTGATTTGATTTGATTGATTTGATTTGATTGATTATATGAAACTGCCTTGTTTCACATACAATGCTCAGTCAAGTTATTAAATCATTGTTGAATAAGCCATAGTGGCCCACTCTAAACCTTAATATCACACATCCCTCAAAAATAGACTTTATAGTGGCTAAAAGTGATGTGCAAGCTACATCACTGAGCTTGATGTAACATACCATATATGAACGTATGGGGGGGAAAAATAGCTTGGCTTTCTGTCTTCACAGATTTGCCAGACCGTCAAGTTCTTAAATAATGAAAGCTAATAGCACATCCCTGACAGCAACTGGTTGTGTTTGATTTCAGTAGACCCCTGATCTGAAACCTTAGCCATTCAGCAAAGATTCATTTAGATCTCTGGGCTTCATTATGTTCTTTCCCCACCCCTAACAAAGCTTCCCATTCCCCTCACCCGCAACCCAGGTGGAATCCTCCATCTGGATTTGATCATATAAAACTAGCTGCACCAGCCTCTGCTGAACAATAGCTGTCTCCCAATGCCACAGGGAGTTGCTTCTGCAACGTGTTTGAGAGAAATTGACAAAGTCCTTTTGCAGCTTTCCAGCTTCAAGTCAAGAACATGCAGTCGGAGCCACTGAATAAAAGTGGATAGAAACAGCTGGCCCAGGAGAAGAAGATGCTTCCATCCTTGTAATGTCATCATTCTGCCTTCCTTTATTTAGTTTTCTAAATAAAATGCCTGTATCCCACCCAACATTTCATCCAATGAAAAAGAGGAGTGACCTAACCCCTTGATGGAGGTTGATTTAGTATTCTGGGTATCCCTTTCACAAAATTTCCTTTCATGTTGCTGCCTGTAGGGCATGTGCAGAAATGGATATTAGGTTCTTTATGTGATTATGCTCAAATTCCTACCACTACCAGCACCAAAAAAATCATCTTTGTAAAAAGTATTAAATGAAAAGCATGCAAAGTCACTCAGTTTTCTGTGACCAGACCTCTTGAAAGCAAGAACTTCCGCTGATCATCTGATAAGGCCAGACCTCAGCCCCTCTCCCCTTAGCACTGAAAGGGCAAAGCCACCAGTATATAAAAATAAGAGCAAACCCCACTCATTCCTAGCACTGATGATGTTTCCTAGTTTGGTAATGAAACATCAGCAAGAAAACAACCAAGCTTGGAGAGTATCAAAGACCCCACACTTCACTGCAGCCTCTCTGCTGGGCACTACAATCCTATGTATAAAGGGCTGCTTGCATGCAAATAAAGCCACAGAAGATTGAACTGCCAGTCATCCTAGAACAAGGTTACTAGTATAGGTATCGCCCCCAAATAATTGTCTTAAAAGTGCAAAGCCAGATAAAGGATCAGCAGTTGGATAATACATGCTTGGGTTAATTGTTTTTTTTTTTTTCTTTTAAAAAGGGAATAAAACAACTATCCTGATCTGGGAAATTTGGACATGAAATAATGGACTGTTCTTCCAAAGTTCAAATCTGGAAAGGGAATAAATAGAACCGATGCTATTATAATATAGTACACTAGCTGACAACCCGACAACGGTCAACCAAGCAGTCTTTCGGGGCCTGCTCCGCTCCATTTCTGCTCTCTGGAGCAGCGGCTGCTTCTCTGCGCTGCTGCTCTTGTTGGGAGAGCATCTTTTGCAATTTTACCAGCTGTGAGCTGCCCCTGTCCTCTAACTCCCACCCAGAAGCTGTCAAATGCTGTTTCAGCCGCAGCGCTTTCTGGGTGGGACTTAAAGGACCCAAAGTGGTGGCTCATGGTTGCTAAATTGGTAGCTCTCCCAGAAAGAGCAGCAGGCAGTGGAGAGGAGGTGTCTTGTGCAGGCAAGCCTGGGGATGGGGGGGCAGCTTGCTAGGCTGCAACGTGTGGCGTGTGCGTTTAGTTGCGCTACGTGGCAAGCCAGGCAAGCCCGGGGATGAGGGGGCAGCTTGTTAGGCGACACCGCATGGCACGTGTGATTTAGCTGTGCCACGTAGCACGAAGAAAGTCAGGCAAGCCCGGAGATGGGGGGGGGCAGCTTGCTAGGCTGTGCTGCGCATACAATGGAGCAGCGGCTAGGCAGGCAAAGCTGCAGCTTTTAGCCTAGTAGCTAGGCAGGGGTCGGGAACCTATGGCTCGCGAGCCAGGTGTGGCTCTTTTGAGAATTTTATCTGGCTCGGGGGCCTAGCTGCTCTTTCTCTCCTCCCCCCCAGCCGCTTCGTTACGTCCATCTCCAGCTAAGAATCCCGATTCCCCTTTCCTCCCAACAAGGTTCGTTTCCTCTCTGTGTCTTCAACATCCCCATCCTGCTGCCAGCTCTCTTCGAAGGATCCTCCCCCCCACACACCTTCCCCCTCCTCCCCTCCCCATTCTGTCCCGAGCTGGGCTCGCCTCGGCTCCGCTCCCCAGCAAGCCCCACCCAGTCATCTGTGGCCGCCTCCACCCGGCCTCGCACTTTCTGCTCTTCGCCACTCGACCTCCCACAGCCGTTGATTAACACTTCCGGTGCCCTTTCCCTTTCCCGCCTTTTCTTTTCGCTCACTCCCCTTCCTCTCATTCGCCTTCCACTTTGGCTTGCTCCTCACACCTGGCTCGGCACCTTCCTGGGGCAGAGACGTTGGCCGAATTCCTCAGCCACCCAGGCAGGAGGGCTCCGCTGGCAGCAACAGCAAAGGGGAGGAAAAGGAAAGGGAAGCAGAGCCGAGCCGTTCTCCCCACCCACTCTCTCCTCCGGCAGCCTGTCCGCTCTGCTTGGGGGTGGGCAGACGGAGCAGCGTTTGCGCCAGGCGAAAACCGCCCACTCCTTCCAGCGGCAGCTGGCCGGTGGGAAAAAAAGATGAGTCTGTCTCGCCCTGCTGCCTTTCCTCCCCGACGAGCCTTTGCCCCGGCGCGGCGAATGGAGAGGCTGAGCGTGCTCTGCTTCTGCTTCTGGATCGGTGCCGTCTCAGAAACAGGTGAGGCAGCGCAGGCGCGCCATCGATGGAGTGCACGCTTGTGCTGGCAAGTGGCGGGAAGGGAAAGGGCATCGGAGGTGTTAATCGACGGCTGCGGGAGGTCGAGTGGCGAAGAGCAGAAAGTGCGAGGCTGGGTGGAGGTGGCCACAGATGACTGGGTGGGGCTTGCTGGGGAGTGGAGCCGAGGCAAGCCCAGCTCAGGACAGAATGGGGAGGGGAGGAGGGGGAAGGCGTGTGGGGGGGAGGATCCTTTGAAGAGAGCTGGC
>JAEANM010026517.1:0-10720 GCA_017656035.1 Myanophis thanlyinensis
AGAGAAAGAGAGGGAGGGAGGGAGACCATGAGTGCATCTGTGGCCATCCCTCGTGTAAGAGATAGGTTGGAAAAATAATACCTCAAAAGGAGAAGGCTTTTTGCCTGTCTTGGCTATACACAAAAGCTGCAATCTCTTTTTTGTGTGTCCTTCATAGAGACCTAGATTGCATCACTGTTCTTTGAGAGGAGGAATTCTGCTTTACTCATTATTTATGTTTAAGAAAACACATCAAGTATAGTTTTTTAGCTTTAAAGACTAGCAACTTTAACACAGCCTATGAAAAATATTTTACTGGCCGTTCTGGTTCCATTAATTCATGCAGGTTTTTTTATGATGTCATCAGACTTGGGAACAGCTGTCATCATTTTTAATTGTTATATTTCATTATGATTTATTATAACATTGCTATATTTTTAGTATAACATGGTGGCAAGAACTTCAAACTTGATTTTCAGCATCAAGCATTATATCATATTTTCCATCAAAAAGCCCAGTAATTCTAACATTACTCCATTAATCAGGTTCTTATGTACAGCAGAGCAAATATGTTATTGAGTGATAAAATACTGGTAGCCTTGTTTTAAATCCTGTTCAGCCCTTGACATTAACAAGCTAGCCTTGGAAAGGTCAAAGATGATTGCTAGATGACAGCAAAGAGTTATATATTCTGTATCTTTTTGCTGGCAAGTGGCAATGATTTGGATTTTCACTGCCAGATTTATTAGTCCTCATTGTTGTTCGTAATCCACCCAGAGTCACTTAGATGAGATGGGCAATTTAGAAATTTAATAAAAAAATAAAATAAAATTGAGCCTATCACTATCAGCAAAAGCTGCTTCTCAAGAATAACATGAAGAGAAATAGAAGGGATAACGATTTCAAGTTTTGGAGTCATCCTATTCATAGAAAAATATTATGACCCTTGATATGGTTAGGGATGTACATGCTAATCACATGGTTGGGCCCCATAATCATCATATCCTACTGACATCTAGATTGTAATCAAATTTAATATGTCTAGAAATGGAACAATTCAAATAGTATTGATATGGTATAAAAAGTATGAATATCAAATCTATATATAGTGGACCCAGGCTTTTCATTGATCGATGATAAAGTTATCTAGTGAACATGCAGTGCTGCAGTCAGTTAATCAGGAGGCAAGTACCCCTGTGAGCATGAATATGGGAAACATTATTTAGAAATAAAAGAAGCAATTTTTTAAAAAAAGTAGTTCCATTGTCTATCTCTGTAGGTAATGTGACATCCTCCCTCCCTCCCTCCCTGACTCTTTTGAAAAAATAATATAAAGCGATGTTTTTTTTATTTGCAACAATTAATAATCCAACAAAAAGCAAGGGCTAGGATTCAAGTGGAACTCCAGTCAGAGTGAACAATGCCAATCTTGATAGAAAATCTAAATGGAATTCTTAGATATGTAATGTTTCCTGATGATAAGAGAGGACAAAAATCTAAAAATAGTAATGGAGACCAAACTAGGGAATTCTGTATATGGTTTATTTTAGAGTTATGACCCTTTTTTCTAGTCACATGGAAACATCCATTTACTTGTTAATCAATAAAAGAATTCACCATTCTGAAATTCTTTAATGAACAGCGGTGGATGAAAAATTCAGTTGCTTTTGTTGGGTTCATTTTGAATTTATTCCAGTGATGCTATAAGCAAACTAGACCATTTCTCTTCAGTGGCACAATTTCTGTTGCCAAAATATGTAATTTCAGACAGTGTCAACCTTCTAAGCTGGCAGCACAACTATCAGGCCCTTTCTTCATTTATTTATATTGACAATGGAAACATTTCTTTTAACTCAGTGCGGCGGTCATTTTTATAGCTTATTTATAAACAGTAGATACATTTATAGCAAAGAGTTTAAACAGAATATACTTTGGTGGTTTTGTTTTTAACAAGAGAACACAAATTTATATAACAGAACTATAATTTGTTCATTTGCCCAGATTTATGATCTGAAGTTGTAAATACAAAATATGCTGTATTAATGTGCAGAGCTATAGGAGAGAGAAAAAGAGACTGAGCTTTGAAACTTTTCTAGAGGTTGTCTTGATCTCTTTTTTACTGGTCTAAGAAGGGAATAGAAGTAGGGGAATCCACCAAGGTCTATATATGGTCCAGTCAGAAGATCAGGCCATCTTTTCCACTATCAACATAAGTAATGATGTATTTGGCTGATTATATTTAGAGAGACCTAATTAATTATTAATTCCTATGACTAGAAAATGCACTCTGCAGACTAATTCACAGAAATGATTTGAGAGCTTTTAAGTTAACCTGTAGATCTAGATACCATGTCATTATATTAAAAGTTACTGTTGTTATATTCAGGGTTCCAAGCTGCATCTAGGTTACCAAATTACTCTTGCTGATCTGTTGCAGAAATCCGCCAAACAAGTTGGTTAGCTATGTTGCCTAGCAGCACATTGCACGGATTAGATTCACTGCATCACAGAACGCTTCCTTTTCTCTAAATTTGTATGCATGTAATATATAAATACCCATCTAGCAACCCACTGGTAACATTTAGAATAATAATTTAAAAAAAAAACCACAGCGTTTAATCATCTTAGCAATTAATGACTTTGTATGAGACAGATGTAATCCAGAATCTTGAACGAGGGCAAATTTGGTATAAATGTATAGTTATTAATATCTGTAAACCTAATTTCTTAAGCATCCAGGGCAAACATTTAGAAAAAAATAAGTTCATGTTTAGAAAGGTTTCTCTGTAATAAAGCAGCTCTGTAATTAAATAGTATATGCTAACAAGCTATGAATTCATTTATCTGTTAAGGAGATGGGAAAACGTGAGATCCGCTAGTCCAGATGTGGGCAATGGCTCCTTCATGACTCGTGGACTTCAACTCCCAGAATTCCTGAGCCAGCCATGCTCAGCCAAGCTCAGGAATTTTGGGAGTTGAAGTCCATGAGTCATGAAGGAGCCATAATTGCCCACCCCTGCTCTAGTCTCATCCATCTCATCCAGCTCTCCCCAAAACTGGTAATTTTTAAAAAAAATCCAAGCATGTCATGAAAGTGTGATTATCCAATATCATTTCTGTAATTTGTGGTAGTGATACCTAACATCCTTCCCTTTATTGGGACTCTCCTGACAAAATTACACGTGGCCACCACTAGCTTGAGCTCAGATTTTAAAAACTCAGGTAACTTCTTTCTCAGAGGGATGAGCACCATCAAATATGCCCAGCGATTCAGTTAAGATTGTTATATAAATGGTTAACAGAATTAGGAAGCAGAGCATATAAAAATCAAGGGAATCTGGCAGCTTGCAAGTGAATCACTTAATGGAAACTTCTAGCTGGAGCCAATTTGAACAGTGTGTAAAACTGCACTGCAACTAAAACATGATAATCTGTTCATTAAAGTGGGACTTTCTGTAACCAACACTCCAAAGATTTTTAGTATTAGCCCGATTAGTCATCTTAATAGGAATGTGGATTCAGTTTCGAACAAAAGAAGTGTTATTTGAGACAAGTCCCATTTAGTTCCAATCTCTTTATTCCTCAATACTATACAATAAATTAGCATACAATTCTTTATCCCATTTACCACTCATTCAAAATAGGATTTATAGGCATTACTGATGGGGTGAGGTGGAGTTTGTTATTAAAACTCACCTTTACTTTTTACCAAACCCTCTAGAATTGTGCCACTTCTGGCCAGCAGTAGCAGGTATCAAAAAATGTCTACAATTATTATGGGGTGGAGGGTGGTGGGAAGGGTGAGATGGAAAGTAAAGTTCTACCAGAATAAAGAAAATTGTGTATGAGGTACACCAAAATATGGATGTAATAAATAACTAAACCAAAAATGTATTTGATAATGTGAACGAATGGATTATCCAAATGTAAAATGACTCATATATGCACCCACATCTTAAAGCAGCTGTCAGAACCTGACTGATTTAGCTTTATTTATATCTTGCTATTCTGTTAAAGGGCTTAAGATGGCATATGGGAAAAATATTTTTTCCTCACAATCATTCTATAAAATAAATTGAACTGCTATTGGCTGATTGATTGAGCATATGCCCCAATTTCTTGTCCAGTCAAGCCATGAAAGTAACTTTACAGCTAACAACTGGTTTTTCAAAAGGCCTGCATAAGTTCTTGTTATGACATGTCTTATGGGTGCAATGTAAATGCAATTACTAGGAGACAATTGTAACTCAGAGCCTGAGCATGATACAGAGAAGGTGAAAGAAGATAGTTGAATTTACATGGCCTTCAGTTTCCTCATAGTGCTATAATTCTGTCATTCTTGGATGACATGACTAATGTATGGGTACTTCCATGTGGCTCAACATCTACTTTTCAATCAAAACATTTGGAAGAACACCTGCCAATCATCTTCATTCCTGCCACCTCTGATAGTGAGAATATAAGGAGCCAATCAGTGCTGTCCTTCCTGCTGATCAACGGGAAAATCCAATACACAAAATTTATTCACTGCCCCTAGCGAGATACTGATAGCTCTGGTACAACAATTAATTTCCTCACATCTCGTTTTTTACAAAATGGAAATGAAATAAATTGTTAGTATTTCTTCTTCCATTCCCAATACAGCACAGACAAATTTATATCCATGATTTGTATAAAAAAACACAACAAAACCTAAATTGCTTATGATAGAGTAAAGATGTTGGGTTCCAAGCTGTGTTAAAAGCCTTATTGGTTATTGGTAATTATGGAATTATTTCATGCCACTGGTTTTGCAACCAAGCTCTATTCTCAATCTCTCAAACTGTTTTTCAAACTGGCAATTTTAAGATGTATGGACTTCAACATCCAAAACCCCACAGCCAGCATGGGGAATTCTGGGAGTTAAAGGCCACACATTGTTTAAGTTGCCAAGTTTGAAAAAAACACACCCTGCAGTGAGGGCAGAAATAAGGAAGGAAATATGATATATTTTAGTCCGCAGTTGCTGAAACATTTTGGATGAGCATTTCCACTGGAGTAACAACAAACTTCCAATCCACCCCAATTTGCACAAAAGTGAATTAAAAAACAAAATGAGGTCTGGGGTACTTTTGAATTGGTGAATTTTCATTTGGGAGTACCCTAGGGTAAAAAATTATAAAGGGAAAAGAGTTCACAAGGTGAGTCACAGTCACACTCATGTTAGTTAGGTGATAATATCTAATATCTTCCAGGGATTGTGAATATTGAACTACAGCTAGGTCCGAGAAAAAAACATGACACAAGTTGATTTCAACCTTTGTAAACTTCTTTTCTATAAAGTTGTTCATAACATTTAAAAAATAGGGCACCAGTCTCCTCCTCCTTCAATATGATTAACAAAGGATGCCAAGTTGAGCAAGGAAAAAATGTAAAGCAGTCAGCCATATCCTCAATGGAGCAAGTGTGCCCCAGATGGTTTTATGGAGAAGCCAAAAAGAGAAGAAACAAAAAAAAGGGGGAGGACCAGGAAAAGGAAACAAAAGACATCACAAAAAGAAACACTGAAGCCCCCACTTTCTTTCCTTCCTTGTTGATGTCAACTAATTTGCAAATAAACAGAAATAATAGTCCAATGAAATGCCTATGATTTGGTTGGAAAACATTTATTACGGGCATTCTATAATTATCATTACTACTTGGCAGCAGTTAAATCTGACAACATGCAGGTGTTTGTCAGGTGAAAACAAAGACATTGTTTAGAAAAGAAGAGAAAATTAACACACTATGTATAAAATATCTGTTTGGCAACATGAATGGTGCATGTGGCCAGCTGTGTGGCCACGTGTAGAGATATTTTATTGTACACGTGATTAATTGAATCATATAGTTCTTTTTTTTTTCTTTCTTCCACTTCTCTTTTTGTTTGGATTATACAGTACAGCTTGGCTGGGCAGCCATCCAAAAGCCATCCATTAAATTCTAGCTATATTCAGCACAAAAGTCATCTAGCATCAGAGGATCAGAGTTACATCAACCAATAAGCACTAAGGAATTGATAAGCTGCTAAAATTAGGTAATCTCCTAGCAGCTGCTTTTGATAGATGAAGTGGAATTTAGCCTCAGGTTTTCTATTTAAAGATGTATTACAGCATCTTTTCCTGCAGCCACAAGAAGAACCTAGCAACATATAATGCTGCTGATTAAAGGTTTAATCGCAACTTGTTTGCTCTTCAGATCATTTCATCCGTGTCATGAATGTAGAGCATATCAGGTTTGCAGATATTTTAGCTACTTTGAACTCAAACAAATACATTCTGAAATAATTTAAATCCCTAACATCTAAGCACTTCAGATTATTTGGGAGTTGGGGGGGGTTGAAATTTTTTGTGCTATTAACCTACATTTTGAAGAATGAGTATGTACAGTAATGTCAAACACTAATCTGAAAAGCTTTTATAATTACATTTTCTATATTGTTTTCAACTCCAAAACAAAAAAAAAATCACAATTATTCCTAGCAATGTCAATTGTTTCATGAAGAAGTGAAAATAGAGTGAAAATTTCTCTCAGCCTGTCACCCCTGTTGAAAACAAAAACTGTTCAGTACACAGATTGATAAATCAAATATAATTATTTACAAGCAGAAATAATTTATGTATGGGAAGGTTTTACTGTAGAAGTTCACAGAGAAGAAAGAAAATATGTTAAATCACCATTAAAATAAGGTAAAGTTACTTACATTGACCTCTCATCCTATATATGCCAATGCTGGCTTTTTTGCAACAGTGCTGAAATGTTTTTTCACTGCTTTCGTCTTACATTTTTCTTTTAACTTTCCAGTCTAGTCTACAAGCATTTTCTTATTGATCCCCAACAAAGTACTAATCAGACCTTCTTCTATTTAAGAGTTCAATATCAAGAGTTCAATATCAATTGGTTCCAGGGGATTATTAATGCTCTTTGAGAGAGGGGTTCTTGCCTTTAAGAGGCAGTGGTGAGACCTCTCCTCAAGAAGCCGTCCCTAGATCCAACCTTGTTGTCTAATTATCGGCCGGTCTCCAACCTTCACTTTTTGGTGAAGGCTGTTGACACGGTGGTGGCACGACAGCTTCCTCGGCACCTGGATGAAGCATTATATCTGGATCCTCTCCAATTGGATTTCAGGCCCGGTTTCAGCACGGAGACGGCTTTGGTCGCGTTGGTTGATGATCTCTGGAAGGCTCGGGACAGGGGTTATTCCTCTGTCCTGGTCTTATTAGATCTCTCGCCGGCTTTTGATACTGTCAACCACAGTATCTTATTGCAGTGGTTGGGGGGGTTGGGAGTGGGAGGCTACCACTATGTGTTACGGTAGTTCTCCTCCTTCCTCTCCGGCTGTTCGCAATTTGTGTTGACAGGGGGGCAGAGATTGGCATCGAGGCCCCTAATATGTGGGGTGCTTCAGGGGTCGGTGCTCTCGCCCCTGCTGTTCAACATTTATGTGAAGCTGCTGGGTGAGATCATCCAGGGCTTTGGAGTGAGTTTCCATCAGTACGCTGACAATACTCAGCTGTACATCTCCACCCTGGGCCACCCCAATGAAGCTGTCGAAGTGATCAGCCATTACCTGGAGGCCGTGCGGAGTTGGATGGGTCAAAACAGGCTCCAGCTCAACGCAGCCAAGACTGAGTGGCTGTGGTTTCCTGCACCCAGATACAATCAGCTTGTTCCATCACTGGCCATTGGGGGAGAGATCTTGACCCCCGCAGAAAGGGCTCACAACTTGGGTGTCCTCCTGGATGTATGGCTGTTGTTGGAAGATCAGATCACAGCCGTCTCCAGGGGGGCTTTTTATCAGGTCCGTAGGATCTTTCAGTTGCGTCCCTTTTTGGATCGGGGCGCTCTTCACACAGTCACTTCCACCCTTGTGACCTCCCGCCTAGACTATGCCAATGCTCTCTACATGGGGCTCCCCTTGAAGAGCATCCGGAGGCTGCAGTTGGTTCAGAATGCAGCCGCGTGGGTAATTTCGGGAGCTCCTCGGAGCTCCCATATTACACCTCTCCTGCATGAGCTGCACTGGCTCCCTGTGGCCTTCCAGGTGCAATTCAAGGTGTTGGTGCTTACTTTTAAAGTGCTCCATGGCTTGGGACCCGGGTACTTATGGGACTGCCTGTTGCCACCATCAGCCTCCAGCCGACCGGTACGTTCCCACAGGGCGGGCCTCCTTGGGGTTTCATTGTCAGGACGATGTCGTCTGACAGCCCCGAGGGTGCGAGCCTTCTCTGTGACTGCACTCTCCCTCTGGAACAAATTGCCCCCGGAAATTCGGACCATTATGGACCTGTGGACCTTCTGGCGCGTACTAAAAACGCACCTATTTCAGCAAGCCAGTCTGGCCTAGTACTTAACGGGGTTTTAAATTTTAAATTTTAAATTTAAATTATTTTAAATTTATTAAATTAGTTTTAATATTTTAATTAATTTAATTTTAACTTTATAATTGGGTTTTTAATTAATTAGCCACTTCTATTTGTATTTTAATTTGGTTTTTAGTTGTATATCTCTATTTTTTATCGGGCTGTGCACCACCTCGAGTCCTTGGGGAGGGAGGGAGTATACAAGTGTAATTAAATAAAATAAATAAATAAATAAAATCTATATTGAGGAGCCTCAATCTATATTGAGGAGCCTTGGTGGTGCAGTAGTTACAGTACTTCTGCTGTCTGCTGGTTCAAATCCCACCAGACTCAAGGTTGACTCAGCCTTCCATCCTTCCAAAGAGGGTAAAATGAGGACCCAGATTGTTGGGGGCAATTTGCTGACTCTGTAAACTGCTTAGAGAGGGTTATAAAGTGGTATGTAAGTCTAAGTGCTATTGCTATATATTGTACTCATTCCTGAGTATATAAGGGATAAGTAATGTTTTTTTTAAAAAAATCCTCAATACAATGGTTTACTGTTTAACAGCTCATTCATATGCAGATAATCAGCATCACAAATTGCTTTTGAAATTTCAGACTATTTCTAGGACTGTTTATTATTTTGAAACAATGACACACCAGTTTCACTAAGTGCCCTTTATAGAAAGTGATTTATATGTAGAATTCCGTGCCTAATTTTATGAACCCTCACCCATCCTCACACTTAACAAATGCATTCTTAACTATAATATTTTTATCTGTAAAATGGCTACCACCAAACAAAGCCTTTCTACTTAGCAACAAGGGCAGGCTTTTCAGTCCTGGGCCATATTTCACTTTTGAGGGGGAGGTAAAAAATATATAGTGGGGAGATAAGAGCTATGCTACTTAGCACATGCATAGAATAGCCCTGAGTCCCCAATTTTTCCTGGCTTGTGGAAGATGGAGGACTCTTGCTTTTTAATTATGAATCTATGCTAATATTCAACTTGCCATTAAGGGTGACAGGCCAAGAGAAATAGTGGGAAATTATACTGCTAATTTTAGGCAATGCTCTTTCTAAAATTCAATATTGTTTCCGAAGCCACTTGAGTGTCCATTCTTGGTTTATAAAGCCTCTATAATTTATTCCTCTAAGAAGTCAGTTGATGTTTCATCACTTGTATCAATTATACTATGGTCTCGCCCTCTTTTTTATAAGAGATTGGAAAAATGATGAAACATAACATTGTTGTACTTATTTTAAATACATTTAAATAAACCACTTAAAGGGGGGGGGGAAACAGCATTGAAATCATTTTTGCCAACTCTCAAACCAGCAATATATTAATGCTACGCAAGTGCTATTACAAAACTCCTATTAGCCAATAAGGCACAGAAAAGGATTTTTTTTGTAATTTTAAAACTTGTGTATTTAGATGCATTTTAACTGTGGGTGTGTTGTTGCAATGATGAAGATGTAGGATTCAGACAGTCAGACCCAGATTTGCGTCCATTCTCAGTCATAAAACCTGATTGGGTGATTTTAGATGGGTCATGATCACTGAACTCACACAAACACACACTCACAATCTTCAGGAAGACCCATCACAGGAAGGAAAAAGATTGTTAATTTCCTTCTGGAAAATAAATGTGAGAGACAGCATGGCAACAGAGAATTTGTCCATGAGAGGATATAATAGCCTGTAGTCTGGACTGAATTTTTTGCAAAATGTCTCAATGTAGAAAGTATTTTTTTAAACTCAATTTAGAACTGAGCTGGCATGAGCAAAAGATAGGCCAATTTAAAGGATGCAGTGTGGCTAGACCATAATGAATAAAGTTAGGTATCAAAATAATTACGTTAAGAAGAGAATAAAGTGTTGCTTTTCAAATAATTGGTTAAAAGTACTTAAATATGCTTGAGGTTGCTTACCTTTCTTAATATTTAGCTGAACCTTCCTTGGCTACTAAACACTCTATAACTTTTCCACAGAACAGATTTTCCCAAATTCTTTCCAGTCCTCTTAATAAGAAACAGATCTTTTATTGCCAGTTTCACTGCTTCCAATTGTTTGTATAGGTTATGTATGCCAGGCAGCTTACTCAGTACTCCTCCCTTCAATTTCTACAACAGCAGCTATTAGTGTGTGTGTGTGTGTGTAGCACTATAACTATGATTTCTTGCAAAATGATTTCAAAGTAATAGTTTAGACCTGTTGAGCACAAGCACAATATTTCTCTGCTATTTACTAAAGCAGGCTAACTTTTGGAGGGATTCTGTGGGAGCCTGTCATAAAATAAATAAATAAATAAGCCACAGGATATTTTTCTACAGTATGGAAAACTAAAAAAAGTTTGGACTGCTTTAGTAGAGT
>JAEANM010026518.1:0-10720 GCA_017656035.1 Myanophis thanlyinensis
GGAAGGGAGAGTGGGGGTTAGAAAAATAGTTAAGGGTAGTTGGGAAGGTGGGAGTTAGATGCAGACATGGTTCTTGTCACACAATGTCACACATAATGTCACACAAACATTAGATTTTCTCCTGCAAGGAGGCTCCAACTGTGTGCTCCTCAAATCAGTCTGATAAACCCCTTTGAAAATATTTGGGATACTGACAATAGTTTAACTTCAGCAAAAATCTCAATTTGCATTATGGCCTTAACAGTAGTGACTGCCCTAGCTTTAATGGAGAAAGAATACTTTAATCACTTAATCACTCTGAATGTCAGCAATTCAGTGAAGGATGTTCAACAGCAGATTTCACCAAATCTTCTATCAAATTTTGATAGAAATTTTATCTTCCAAGAATGGTAATAAAAAGAGTAACATTGCCCATTTTCAGCCCTATCTAGCATTTTGCATTGATAGCTGTTTTTATCAGATTGAATTGATGAGCACACAATTGGAGTCATCAGACAGATAGTATATACCAATATTACAATTATCATTCAGAAACTGTAAATTTTAAACATATGAACTTTAAACCCACATAATGACATTTTACTAAGTCAATTTAATTATTAGGATATTTGTATATTTCATACTTTTCATCATAGATCACCCTCAAATGCATACTTCTCTCTGAGTTTGATAGGAGCAAAAACTAAAATAGACACTTTTTTTAACTTATACATTTCTAACTTTCAGTTCTACTATTTTTCTCTTCTGCAGAGATTCCCAGTGACTCTCACTTCAGAAATGTGAAAGCGATACAAAACATGTGGTGTTTATTTTTTAGGAGGGAGTAATAATTTCTCAAAGACATTCAAAGTTAAAGAGCTCCAAATTTTAGTTTCATTCCTATTCAGCAGACCACTGAATCCACTTGAAAGTAAGTATTGTTAATGAGAATCATATTTGGGAAAAGTTAAAACAAATGACATTTATACTCTGTGTAACTGCCTATTTCACCAATTCCATATGCAAATGATTATTTCAATGGAGATACGCCAAATATTTTCTGACCTTTAAAAGTCATTTTTTAATTTGGATTTAGATGCGTTAGAAATCATATAAATGAACTTGTTTAAATATTTTCATCAACTCAACCATCCACTACAGTCTGGTGCCAAAAGTCTGTTAATTCTGCACAAAGTTCAAAAATCGATTAAGATAAAGTGAAATTTAAGCTACTTAATCAATCCACAATTTATGAAAATTGTAATTCTTCAGTATAATAAGAATCTTACGTAGCAGCCTACCATCCAGGGATGAAATTCAGCTGGATCGCACCACATTGCCCGAACTGGTAGTGGCAATTTGAAATTGGCCCCGCCCACCTGCCCCTGCCCTTCTATTTCCTTATACGAGCTTCAGGTTATTTGTTTCTTAATCAGCTGTTTGGCACGTCTACGAAGCCTTCCTGATTATCCTGGCTGCCTCTGGTGCCTGTAAATGAGGTTTAAAGAGCCACTCTGCAGCGTGTTTGGAGCGCATGCGCGCGCACCAAACCAATAACAAAACCAGTCAGATTCCACCCCTGCTACCATCTCACAAAACTGAAAGTGAGAAAATATATATTTCATCTTCTTTTATTTGTTCAGTAATGCCAATTTATCCTGCATTGGCTTCACCAGAAAATATTGCTAATCTGCTTTATTTTGGATCAGAGCAGCAGCTCTTGTCTTGCTTTGTTAATCTAAAATGTCACCATGGGATGAGGTATCACAAGTATGCTGATCAGTGGTGGAATTCAATTTTTTTTACTACTGGTTCTGTGGGCATGGCTTGGTGGGCATGGCTAGTCATGTGACTGGTTGGGCAGTTTCTGTAAGGAGGACAATAAAGATTATGCTAGAAACAACACCAGGATGTTTTTTTCCATGACTTCCTTACAGGATTAATCCTGTAAAGTGGAAAAAAACAAAATATTTCTTCTAACAACTTGTTCTCCAAACTGCTTAGAAAATTTACTACCAGTTCTAGCGAATAGGCTAGAACCTGTTGAATTTCACCTCTGATGCTGATTATACCCAGTTATATATCTCCATCCTGAGTGAGGTAAATGCTGCTGTGGACATTCTTTTGCAGTGTCTGGAAGCTGTGAGGACCTGGATGGGGAACAGACTTCAGATGAATCTTGGTAAGCCAGTGAATGGGACCCATCTATATCCAGGAGTTTATCGTTTTTGGTCTTTGATGGTTTTGCACTATGCGCTATGTGTAATCTGGATTCATGGCTCCTGCTCAAAGAGCAGATGGCAACTGTGACTCGGAGGGCCATTTTTTCAGATTCATATTGTGGGCCAGTTACATCCTCTTGATAGATAAGGAGGCTGTCCTCTCAGTCACTCATGCCCTGGTCATCTCCCATTTGGACTATTGCAATGCCCTCTACCTGAGGTTACTCTGGAAAGCATCCAGAAGCTTCAGCTGGTACAGAATGCAGCTTTATGGACAATCTGAGGAGCTCAAAGAATGGTGCATGTAAAAACCTCTGATTCGTGCACTACATTGCATACCAGTTTGCCTCTGGGTTCAATTCAAAGTATTGATTCAGACCTTTAAAGTCCTACATGGCATGGGGCCAGGTTACCTATGGAACCATCTTTGTTCCATTACTTCAGCACATCACACCCAGTCATGCGGGGAAGATATTGAGGTTGAGAACACCATCAGCTAAAGAATTTCGACTGGTGGGATCCAGGAAGTAAACTTTTTCTGCAGTTTCCCCATCCTGTAGAACATATTTTCCCCAAAGGTGAGATAGGCTCCCACCTTCCTGGCCTACCAGAAAGGCATGAAAACATGTCTAACCTGGGGCTAGCTAGCATCCTTAAAACCTTCCCCCACCTTTAATTAAAATTTTTAATATTGCTTATCTCTTTTAAATGTTGTTTATTGTTTTTTTAATATTTTGTTTATACACTGCCCAGAGCCTCTCTGTGAAGGAGATGGTCAGTTTTAAAATTTGATAAATGAAGAAAATAAAAATGAACCCTCCCCTTTTAAAATAAAGGTTCAGCCATTGGAGATCAGAAGTAAATCAAACTGGTTTTTTAAATCAAAGTATAAAGAATCAAAACAATTTGCCTCCCCACCCCCAACCATCTCCAGTACACTCAATAAGATCCTCAGGTAAAATAGAAATTCTCTTATCCTAAAACATAAAGTAAGGCAAATTTGTAATTAGGGACAATGCAAATATTATGAACATAATGAATGGGTTGGTTCTAAAAACCATAGTGAAGAAGATGTACTATAAAATATTCACATTTACTTAAATGCCTATCAAAGTTGATCTGAGTAGGCACTATAAAGATGCTAAACCCTTTAAGGCACTGCATTGAAGGCCTCTAACATAAATTGGGATTGCATTTATGATCAAGTCATTCCAGGGAAGAGGAAAAAAAGTAGAAATTCTTGATTCCTCTTTGGACTGCTAAACCTATGTCACTTTATATCTTGTGTGAATCATTCCTTGAACTTGAGAAGATAGCCCAAGGGTAGCTTAGATTTATTTATTTATTTATTTAAGAAGAAAGCATATATTAAAGTGCTGGAACTCTTCTGAGCTGTCATTGTGTTTATAGCACTTCAGAGAATGGCTATTCCGAGCCCGACTATTTATTTCTATCACCTTGACAAAATCTTCCTGAAAAGAGAGTTGTTTTGCTATCCAAACAGGGGTTTTGCTATCATCGTTATTGGTGTCTATTGGATAGAACTTCGTCCCAAGGCAACATAAATTAAACCTTATTTTCAGAAACAAAATAGTTACAGTACTGAGCTGATTGCGCTGTACTTGTCCAGGTGGACTGAGAAAGACAAATGTTCTAGCAAAGAAATGAACAAACTTCTTTGAACCAACTTGTCTTTGGCTTTTTTGGCCAACAAAAATTTTATATATATAATAAATTTTATTTTCGTAGATTTTCACGGGTACAGGCATGCAGGTCTAGGTCTGTTCGGGTCTTTTCCTGTGTAAGTTTGAGAATATCTTCACAATGTTTCGGTGAGGTCCCACTCGCCGTCTTCAGGCTGGTGCCTCTGCTTTGTGCCAGTGCAAGAAGTGTGTGACTGGAGCTGCTGTCTCTCCATAAATACTGGTAGGAGGGCATGGTGTGCTGGGCTGGTTGGCTGTTTATAAAATTATAAATAAATTTTATACACACATACATACATGTAATTTTTTTGACAAAAGTGGTGCAGAGACCGCAGGAGATGAGATGACAACACAATAGTATCCACAGGACTAGGAGACTGGAATTGTTCTATTTTTTTTAATCATTTGGAGCATTTTTTTTAAAAATTGACTGTTTAAAAATACTTGCTAAAAGTCATGAAAAATTCTACTCTATTATTTAATTAAATTACTTGGAGGCATCATTCCCCCCACAAAGGGATGAAGGCAATGACCTGTTAATTCTAGACTATTGTGAGTTTAAGTCTGGTAGCAATCATAGATAGCAGATCTATAGTGCTCCACAATTTGTGAGAAGGAGGTTCTGTTATTTAACTTCTTATAGCACAATCTACAAGAGAACAGCCTAATTAAAGTCTGTTTAAAACAAATGTTAGTTCTTTTCTTTCTTTTAGCATGGAAAAGGATAATTTATAGCATCTTATCTTATACCATATTATGTCAATATACTTTAAACTTTCAAAAATGTACCTCAGGGAGAATCAGGAATTCATCATCTTTAAATTCAGCTTCATTAAGAATACCACTGAAGTAGATACTTGAAATTTGGAGAAAAACTCCATAAGCATTCCTAATTAACACTTTCCACACTCTGTGAGGTGTTAAAGACATACTGACAGTTATATACTGTCATATTTCTGCATGCACAAATTTCCCTTTAGGAAATGAACTAATCATACTGCCTATTCACACAGGGATAAATTTTAACTATTTACTTAAAAAAAAATCTAAGCCATGTTCTTCCTTCCTGGAGATGAGCAAAACAGTTAAGTGGACAATCCCATGACAATCCATCCAGCACATCCTCTAGTGAACTCACTTCATTAGTTTTTGTTGGAGGGAGTATAAGATTACTTATAGTTTAGCAATTATTCTCTATTAGGAGAGAGCCTCTTCTCTCCTCCACTATCCTTCCTATAAAATACCACAATAAGTCCAAAATTAAAGAAGCTTGCACTCTCAATGTACTCTCAATGCACTCGCGTGACTCTTAATGATTAAGATCAGTTGTTGCCAAATAATCAGTCAGTGGGATACATAAGTTAGATCCTTTCTTATTCTGAAGTGGCCAGAAATTCAATCACTGAATTTTGGTGGCAAAACACTGAGAATTCACAGACTAATTTACCTCAGGGTTTTTGTGAAGGAAAAAGGAGAGTAAAAAAACAAAAACAAAACCCCTCTTCAGCCAACTCTACCTCATCCCCACTTCAAATAGATTGTGACTTCCTCCAAGTCAACTTTCTGCAGGATCTATCTTCACTCATCATGCTATTTTAATTTGGACTATTGCCTTTGTTGTCCCAATAGATTGAAAAAAAAGAAAGTCCTGGATCAATTTCGCTGATTTTCATGCTGAAAAATCTCATGGGACCATGACTCATTTGAGACATGTTGAATTTTAAGTCCAAAGACTTCCCTAATTCATTTGCAGTACGGTAATTGTCTGGCCTCTTTCCAGTAGAAGATGGCTACACAATGGTGTCATATATCCAAGCAAGACTTCATTCCAGCCCTTTGCTCTCAAGCTTTGAACTCTCTTAAGTGACAGTTCCCTATCCTCAAGCTGGTTTGTAAAAGGTCATTACAGATGTCACATTGTCAGGACAAATGTCCCCAGGGATTGAAAGCAAGCATAGTGCTTCCTTTCTGTTTTGCTTGGTTGCTTGTTGACATCAAAATGAGCAGCTGCATCATGTGCTGAATGTTGGCAGTTGCCATCAGTAATTACTCAGCTTAAATTAATGTAGCTATATCTATTCTACTGGGTCTTAACACACAAGTGGATCACTAACACTTCTGTTTAGCACACTGACCTACTGACATATCAATGATGGTGGAAGAAGAATGCTGATAGGCTATTGATTTTTTTTTAAGCTGTTGCTCTAAATATTTTGGGGTGGGGAGTTGCCAAGATTATTAGCACGATTTAATTCACCTAGCTGATCCTGTTTGTCTAAATATCTTTTATTATCTCTTCAGCTTTCTAAAAATCTTTCTGTATAAGCCTTCTGAACATAGCAATGTAAGCAGAGACTTGCTGGATCATGCCAAAAGGTTATCTAGCAGCATCCTGTGTCACATATTGGCCAAAGAAATGCACTTGAGAAGTTCCCACACATGGAGTAGAAGAAGGGATAGCTCTTCTCACAAACCAGGCTCTGCAAAAAGCAGAGACCACAATATGATAGAATGAAGAGCCAATAAGTAGATGGGTTCTTGGATAATTCATTTCCAGATGAGGAGAGGACTTGAGATCACCCACAAGTACTCCAGACAGCTGCTGTTTTTGAGGAACCCTTAAAATATCAGTCTCTGTCAGGTTTAGAGCTTTAGAGAACAAGGGAATAGCCATCTGCTGAAACTGAGGTCAGCTCCTTTGAAAGGCCTCAAGTTCATATACAGTGGAACCTCCAGTCATGACCATAATTAGTTCCGGAACTTCAGTCGGCACCTGATTTGGTCTTGATCGGAAGCAAAACTGACTGTGCATGTGTGCAGAAAAAAAAACAGCATTGAAGGCAAAATTGGGGAAATCTGCTACACCGTTTGATCTCTACCCAAGTTTTTAGTCGTGACCAGATGCAAAGTTTGCAAATTTTTTGATCAGCACCCGATTTGGTCATGGTCAGAGATGTTCGTGACCCAAGGTTCCACTGTACTTCTTTTCTAATCTCTTTTGGAAATGGGTGATTTTTCAGCTATCAGAACTACGTAGCAAAACAATCTGTAGCAAAACTATCCCACAAGTTTAAGAACTTAAAAAATTGGGGGTGGAGTGAGATAAACAGCAAATGGGTGATTTAAATGTTTAAAAATTAATACATTTGAAATAAGATCTTGAAATTAATTATAAAGAATATCTCCCAAAAGAAATTCTTTTGTTTCGAATTAATAAAAATACAATAAGATAAAATTTGAAACATTGTACACTAGAAAGAATTAGAGCGAACTAAGAATAACAAATAAAACTGCAGAGACTTGTCCAGGAAATCATCAGGATTTTTTGCCTTGAAAGTAGGTAAACATAAAAGTTTCCCTGTCCAGTTGGGTCCAATCCTAGGACATTGTCTCATCTCAGTTTTTTGGCTGAGGTAGCCAGCATTGTCCAAAGGCATTTTCTGTGGCCATGTGGCCATCATGGCTTTACACCAAAGATGCATGCTATTACCTTCCCAATGAAGTGGTACCTATTAATCTACTCACATTTGCATGCTTTTGAACTGCTAGTTGGGCAGGAACTGGAGCTCACCCTATCGTGCAGTACTTGGGTCACGAACCTGGGCTGTCAGCTTTCCAGCTGACAGGCTCAGTGTCTTTAACCACTGAATCACTGTGGCCCGACTTGGAAGTACACCCCTACAAAAAGTTGAGTTAGGCTGAGTACAGAAACGCCCCGATCTCATTTTGTAGCGAAATGTAATGTAGCTAGTCATTGTATATTTTAATAATTACAAAGAAGTTGATTTCTTACCTACTTACTATGTTTCTTAATAAAAGAATGGAAAAAAAGTCTAGCGAACTACATGGAATTTTCTATCAAATCTTGAGAAGTCTTAGTCACCGCATTATTTTACCTAATCAGTATATCCCACATGTTGCGTACATTAGTCCCATCCACCATATTCTTTCTTAATGGTGCAGAATAGAGAAGGAATTGCCTGGTTTCCTATTTTGCCATTTCTATTCTGCTACTGCTCTGCATATGAAAGGGTTGAAGTTTAATGCTAATTACTAATCAGTATTGTTTCCAAGGGCTCTGGAAGGGTTTGTAGCTTTTAATACGATAATACAGATTGCTGGCTGGGAATTCTACAGATTATAATCCAAAACTTTTGTAGGTGGTTTTATATAGAATGAAAATATAAGCTTGAATATTAGAATGATGTAAAGCTTTGAGATGTAATTTGATTTCAAGAAGATTTGGATTTCCCCTTCCAAACAACTACTCAGATTAAATCAAGTTGAGGTAGTGCAGCAACCCTCAACCATTGTGGCTTGGCGATCCAGCTGTGGAGGGGGGAGTGAAACTGGGCCATGCGAGCAATGGGCCAGCATGCTCATACAGTCTTTGTGCAACCCGTGTGAGCAGTATGTGTGAACTCCATCCAGCCACTCACTCAATCCAATTCCAAATAGGCTACAGCCCAGTAGGGGGCCACAGCATGGGAATTGGGGACTCCTGTTGCATTGAATCAGATGCTTTTAAATTGGAAATTTAAAATTAAAGTGGAAATTTGGAATTAAATGGGCTCCTTGGCTTTGTGGAATCTTAAATTGCTGCATTTCTCTCATATACAATTGCAGACAAAATTGAAGGAACATTGAGAGGTAAGCTCTGATATTGACACGAGTAGCTGGCCAATGGGTTTTATTACATTTGCAAATAGTAACATTTGGGGGGAATACTTCTCTGGTCTTTGGTAGATTTTATTTTGTACACATTTGTTTGGAGGTGGATATTTAGAGGATATTTCTTTGTATAACATTTCTTATACAATAAATGCAGGTTTTAAAAAGATAATTGAGGTACATGAAATGAATTTACCTTTGAAAGGTAGACAAGGATTTCTTTTTTGAAAGGTAGTTGATTGAACAAATCACAATGGCTTAAGTTCTTATTAGAGAGAATGCTAAGTATTAGGGTGGTTTCAATATCACGAAGGCAGCACCTAATACTTAGTATTATCAAGCCAGGCCATGGTTATCTCTTCAATGGTTATTTCCAAAAGTTAAGAGAGAAATGGAGGAAAAAATGATAGAGGGCCAGGAGTCTTGGAAAGAGCCGTACATCAAACAATATGAAGTTTCATTCAAAGTCTAGCAAAAAAGCTGAAGTGGGAGAAAAGCCATTGTTTTATATGTACTTTACAAAAGTTTGTAAGTGGGGCTAGTATGAATATTTCTATCTGGAAAGCAACATTCCTTAGCTACATTCTCAGAAAAATATTAATTTTCCTCCACTTATATAAAACCTGGTCATAAATATTTACTCTGCTTAGCAAACCACACAAGCAGTAGCATTTTCTAGATTCTAAATTACGTTCTCCCTTGCTATTTTTTCCTTTTATTTTTTTGCTTTACCATTCATTTGAATTTTTAAAATTACCCATCTCCTACTTTTTAATATTTTTGTGTTGATATTCTTATTCCTCTGCTCAGTTTATTGAATAATTTAAGCAAAGCACCTATAGTGAAATATAATTTTTTAAGAAACAAAGCATAAGCATTTGGGTGATTCACTATTTCAGCTACTCTAGAGCCCAGAGGAAGCCGTACAGGGAGACATTATTGTGGAAATGGCAGGTGTGGCTAGGCAATCAAAGTTCCATTTCTTTTTACATACATTTTGAATGTTGAGATTTATTTTGACATTTTGCTCCCTCCAAAATTCTATAGTGCACTCAAGCTCTTCAGTACATGAGACTGTTAATAGTTTTGCCTTTAGCACTAATTCACGTATACAGTATCTTGAGTCTGCAGTCCGAAGTAGTACAGATCACTATCAGGTACTTTAGATGCAATTGTTCTTTCTTGTTTCACATGGTAACATAAATAGCCAATTGAAATTCTCAATTCTGGCTTTATGTGCATTTGTTCTTAAGACTTTCTCTTGCACAACCAGAATTAGCCCGTCTCTTTCAATTTTCTTGCTCTTAGCCATTGCTGGGTCTTGTTATCTGCTTTGCCTGATAGTTTTTTAATCTATTGGCCATGTAATACTTTGCCTTGCCATGCCTCTTTTCTATTCTTCATTTGGCCTTTCTTGTAGGACAATTTGGTCTCTCTGGTATTCATTGAGCCTTCATGGTTTATTAGCTACACTACAATATATCTTCTTCACTGACCTTCAGGTATTCTTCCAATGCCTTTTTTTCTTCTTCAGCCATCTGATGTACAATATTACATAGCTCCCCTATGCTTCTTGGTTTGTCAACATCACTGTCTGGATGGAAGGCAGGATTCATTGTAATTACTTTTCTGGTCTTCCTATATAGAGCTTTTAATTCTATGTGAATCCAGTTCACTATTCCAGCTGTGTATCTAATGAGTGGAATTGCTCAGGTGTTAATTGCCTTGAATTTGGATTTTAAGATCTTCTTCAATCTCATGCTATATTCACTTCCCACCTTCTTCTTGACTTCAGTGTACTTGATGTTGTCAGCTTGAAGAATGCATATTTGTAGTGATCTTTGTCATCCATACTCTTGAGGTTATTTCCATATGGCATCTCAAGTCCTTCAATTTTCATGACTGTTTCCCTGTTGATGATAAGGATAGCACATCTATCCAATCCAATCTCCATTATTATCATTAAGGAAAATTTAATTCTAAATCCATGTTTTTAATGTGCCCTGCTAACTGAAACAATAGGGGAAACTACAGCTCATAGGAAAATCTTAACATCTTCCATACAACCTTTATGTGGCTTAGCTCTGATTGCTCTCCACCTCCTTCCTCCATGGCAATCAATCAATCAATCAATCAATCAATCGG
>JAEANM010026519.1:0-10719 GCA_017656035.1 Myanophis thanlyinensis
CCCCCTCAATGTCCTTGCAACCTAAATGTGTCAGTGTCAAGATTTATATGCCTGAGGTTTTCTATATAACCTGGCTTTTACAATATAAAATGGAAACATCACCCCCCTCCCATATAAAATTATCCTTTAGAATCTTGACAATTGGATTTTGTTTTTGGGATTATTCCTCAACTGATTATATTGATTACTATACGCTTTAACCATGTATTACTTGGATTGTTTGATGGTCTTTGTTTACCTTTTTCTACTGGAAGTAAAACCTACATTTTACTATACGGTGTATCTGTATGATGGTTGTGTGTTATTCAACACCACACTCATTATGTTTCCCTGAGTGCACTCATATTTCTAACAGGGATCATCCCTAACATTCCTTTCAATGAACAAGTTAAGATAAAGGATTTAGGAATCCAGCCCCTCCCTTCTGCCCAATGTAGATTCACCCAATCCACAGGTATGGATGTATTTTGGTAACTGATGCCTTGAGGAGATGATAATGGGACATTCCCAGGGTCATCTCCTGCACTCTCGAACAGATACAACCAACATGGCTCTCCCTGCCTTCACATTCCCCAAAAGGTGTGAATATGTTAGAGCTCCTTGGCGTCAGGATAAAGGTTATAAAGTGAAAGGTTACATAATATGAGGAAGAAAGCAATAAACTAAGTAATACATTGAAGATCCCCTCTCCCCCTCCCAGGAGAATGGCAGATTCACGGTGGGGATCTGACACTATAGCACTGTTGTAATGTACATATATTTTATATGTTCATGCAACACCCTTGAGCACTCAGTTAAAGACCTAAAGGCTACATTTACCCAACATACTGCACTATCCCAAGTCATTTGGGCAGTTTTTGAATCAATATACTGTGATATGGGAATGTGATTTTCATATTCTGTTTGCCTTATGCTCTCATAAGAAACATAGGCTGAGCAGCATTCCAATTATTTATTTAGTTATAGTTCAGATTTCTAAGGCTACCCAACTCAAAATCAATTCTAAGCAGTGTGGAAATTAGAAACACAAACGTAGTACATTAAACCAAACAAGATAAAAGCTAAAGTTAATAGGGGGAACAGACATAGACTGTAGATAACCTAATCTGTTCCAACAGACCGGTCTGGCCTCGCACTAATTAGTTGGGGGTTTTAAATTGGTTTTAAATTTTTAATGATATTAGCCATCCAATTTAATTTAATTTAATTTTTAATTTGTTTTTAAATTGTTGTCTATTGTTGTGTTTTTAGATGGCTGTACTTCGCTTGAGTCCCTCGGGAGAGAGGTGGTATAAAAGTTTAAATAATAAAAATAAATAAATAATAATTTAATACAGTCCAGGTTAACAAACACAATCTATCCAATAGCTTGGTTGGGAAAAATAGCCTCCAAGACTGGTTTAAAGGAAAGTGGGGCCTGGTCTATCTAAATCTTCAGAAGAAATGATTGCAGATGGTTGTCATTTGGCTGATGACAAAGAAGGCACAGCAATGCCTTGGATTCTTAATAGATGGGATATGTATCACACCTACTTTGTCAGATCTTATAGGACAAGTAAAAACAAAGCAAGCCTTATGTTATGAAAAACATGACAAACAGCACTTTGAATTACACTGGAAGCTCCCTGATAACCAGTGCAGTCCATGTAGTAGAGGTATTATATGGTTGTAACAAGGGATATCCATAACTGCTCGTATTCCCATATTCTTGTAGCTTCTGAGTGTCTTGTAATATATATGCAAAATAACAGTTTTGAGTGACAAGGAGAAGGGACCTCCAGTGTACAGCTGGAGCAGCAGACAAATCAATCAAAGATCTTACTGACCATAACTATGACCTGCTTTTCAAGCATGAACTGTGAGAAAGAGTCGCCATGTCAAACTCCTTCAGGGTGGGGAGGCCTTGGCAGTCATAGCAGCATACCACAGCATGCCCAGTGTGTCCAGAATTCTGAGACAAACAAGATTGCAACTGATACTTCATTTGATAAATGAGAACTAAATGAGGGATTTAGTGCAGCGAGGCTAGCTCTGTTTGCTTTGATAGTGCATTATAATGACATGGCCAGACGAGGAAGGTTAGGTGGTGGAATGGGGAAACGAGTAGCGCACACAGCACTTTGGATGCAATAAACAGGTGATTGTGAGCACCAGGTGATTGGGGGCATGGTTAAGGCGGAGCTAAATAAACCAGCTATTGCACTATAAAAATAACAGCAAAGCACACGCTGACAGTGCTAACTTTGCAGCTTTCATGCAACTCATTGTGTACTTAACAGAAATAAACCCAGGTGCTGGCATCCAATCTGACTTGGTTTATTATTCCATTGAGACCATTTGAAACCCCAATTGTGTGCCAGTTCTGGAAAAATGTAACTCCATTAAGAGTTAAAGATGGAAAATCTATGGTATCAAAAGAAAAATTGTCCATTTGGATTCAATCTTGTCAGATTCAAGATTGAGTCTGTTCCCCACCCAATGTTAGCTCTGCAAGGAAGTAGACAAGAAACACAACCAGGAATACTAGCTCAATCTTTATTGTAAAGTTACATAAACAGAACCTTGCAAGACTGAAGGAACGTTTCCCCTCCTTTCCTTTACTCTCTAGAAAACTAAAGAAGGTCCCTTCTGAAATGCCCTCTTCTTATGTGAGCTGAGATTTTACTCACCAGTTGTATGGTTTGTGGCTCTTTCTCAATATCTTCCAAGATCCTTCCCACACACCAGTACATGCAGGCTCCCACAACCTCCAGGTACTGGAACACAGATTTTGACAGCATCAATTACTTGACCAGGACTCAAGATATATGATTATGTTGGCAGATATGTGTGATCTTTCTCTTTTGGAAAAGGCAATATTTTCTACAAATAAAAATTTGCAGCAAATTTGCAGAGTTACTATGCAGAGTCTCTAATGTATCTTACAAAAATAGATTGAATAGTTAATATTATAGTAGTGAAAATCAAGCTGGAATACCTGGGAATCAGCCCATCATTATGTCGGTGGATCTCCAACTTCCTGACTGGAAGACCACAAGCTGTAAGAATGGGTGGATTTATCTCAAACCCACTCACCCTCAACATTGGAGCACCCCAAGGATGTGTTCTGAGCCCCCTATTGTATTCACTCTACACATATGACTATTACATTACAATCTTGGTTTACATATTTCCAACCCAACTGTTAGGTGACTATTATTCCTAACAGGGAACTCAGATCCTGCTTTCCTTTGTCTGGTTATCACTTCTATCCAATAAAAGGTTCCTTTTGAAATATCACCGTTTCAAGAGTTTTTACTTCTTGGAAAAGGAGGAGAGGCTGGACCTTATATATAGGCAACAGCCCAAAATTGAAATTTGGAACAAATATCTCTGATTACAAATGAGGTATGTTATGTTTCTCCACCAAATTCAAACTGAAGAAATGTCAACTTCTGGTTCCGGTCCTGGTCAGAGGCAGCAGGGAGAAAGGGTAGCTCTGATCTCCTGCTTGTCTTCCCCCACTTGTGGGCTCTGAATGGAGCAGCAGAGTGAAGAGGGGTGCCCGGAGTGGTCAGGGGGAGAGCATAACTCCCGCAGAGGATCCCTGGGCTGAAAGTCCCTTCAGCCGTGGTGGGATGAAGAGGCAGTCAGAAATGGCTGCCACAAAGACCAGGACAACAGCCAAGCCATTCACCACCTAAGACTGGAACAGGAGAGAAGCTGTGTGCTGAATTTAAACCCCAAGAGACTATTTTATAAGAAAGCTGCCTGGATTTGCTTTAACTATTGATCAAGTGACAAAAAAAGAAACCAGAAAAAAACCCTGAAAGTGAAAGCTGAAACAGAAAGGAGATTTAAAGGGAAAGGGCATCAAAAGACTTTCAACCAAGAAATCAGGAAATTGAACTCGCATGGTAAAAAATATTGTACCTGAGAATAGGCATTTTTAAAGATGCCGGAATGATCGACTTGGAAGATTTTATAAACTTGGAAATATTGAAATACTGAAATAGACAAGGACTGATCTTTTCAAGAGAGATCCCTGCTGGAAATTTGACTGCAGTGCCACCTGCTGATGGGAGGAGAATACTACACCATAACAAGTGCTAATGAAGATTCAAACTCTACAGGACTATAAGAATGATAAAATTACTTACTAAAAGGGACTAAGGAGCTGGAGAAAGGGAAAGAAAGAAGAAGAAATCAACTGTTTTGTTTTCTGAATACTTAAGAAATATAATTCAAAACTGTGAGAACTGTGCCTCTGCATAGGAGACTGAACATAATATTGGACATACAGATAAATATGGAGTTGGATTATAAATGAATAGAGGAAAGAAAAAATAATTTATAATGTTTCAAGAAGAAGAAATGGACAGTTGGGAGTGAGGCAGATGGGAAAAGTACCCTAAACATATATTAGTAGTTAATAGGAGAAACACATATATCCATATTAAATGCACATTCTTATTAATCAAGCTAAAGGGAAGTTCAAATATGTAGCAAGCTTGAATGAACTATGTAATGGAACAAAGTGTGACCTTAGCTAGGGTTATATAAACCCAACCTGGGCATCACCAGGTTGCTCAGAATTTTTCATGTTAATACTCTGAGCCACACATGCACAATAAATCTTGTTTCTCCATCTCCTTTGTGGTCTTGTTTCCTGAGCAACAAAGTTTCTGCAACATTTCATGGTGACTCTGCCGAGACAACAATGAGTCTTGAGGCTCTCTGCGGGGGGGCACCCCGGTGCCAGTGACTTGTGTGGTTAAAAGAACCTCCCAGGTGCGCCATCGGACAATTTCTTCCGAGTAACTTCTCAGACAGCGCAGGGCCCTGGCTCCAGTGGTTGACATCTCCAAGAACCACTGGTGAAGGGAGAGGAGACCAAGACCTTCTTTCAGCTGGCCAGAGGAAAGGAACCCCACCTGCAGGCAAGTATATTGGGTATGGAATAGCCCTCCCTGTAAACAGGGACTGGCAGAGAGGACTGATCACCCTCTCTTTTTGGTAAAAGGTGAGAGGATGTCTTAAAAGTGTGTGAAGTATGTGACTACTGCGGTTCCCAAAGGTGACTGTGAGTGTCCAGCACCCTGGGCCAGTAGGAAGTAAGTGGCATTCACAGTTCCCATCAGAGACCATGATCCTCCGGCTCTCTGGGTCGGATGTGTATGTCTGGAAAAGGAACCTTGTTGTCTTCCTGAGAGAAAGGACCCCTTACCTTTCTCTCACACCCCTTTTCCTTGATTGTCTTGTCTGGTACCCTGGGAGGATCATGGGAGGTGGTGAAAGTGTGCCCCTTACTCCATTAGGGTGTATGCTAAAACATTTTAGTGATGCTTATGTAACTCAAGACTATGGTATTAAGTGGAGTAGAAGAAAGTTAAAGACTTTTTGTGAAATAGACTGGCCAAATTTTAAAGTAGGCTGGCCAGATGTAGGGACATTTGATCCTTCCATAGCCTTGAAGGTACATCAGAGAGTGTTTCACCCCACATTAGGACACCTAGACCAGGCACCCTATATAGATGTATGGCTAGGGATTCTACAGAAACCACCATCATGGGTTCAAAAATGCAAGATGGAACAATGTAAACGTCTAGTTTCATGAACCATATCCAGTCAGAAGAAGAAGACAGAGGCCCAAGTTTTGCCTAGTTGCCCAGAGGAATTACCACATCCATCACCATATGTGCCCCCATACTTCCAAATAGGGGTATCAGGGGAATCAAGATTCTTCAACCTCCTCAGGGGCCATGTGGTGCTTAGAGATGATATCCCCCATGTTAAAAAGTTCAGCAGAAGGAAAGAGTCGGGACATCATCATAAACCAACCAGATACTAGAGATAGGTCAGCCCAAGCAGGACCTTCTCCATCAGTTAAAGGACCCTCATTGAAACAGGGTCATCAGACAGATGAGGACTTCATTGAGGAGGTAGAAGTACATCCTCTGGATGAGAAGGAGGAAGAAAGTCCAGTTGCAGCTCAAATAAGGGCAAAGACTGAGAAGCCAACCATGAATCCTCCCCTCAGACAGATTGACCAGTTGGTGGTAAATAAAGATGATTCAACAGAGACAGTCACTGCTCCTTTATTCCAACATGTGCCTTTCACTACATCAGACCTTCTTAATTGGAAATTCCATTATGGTCCTTTTAATGAAAAGCCAAAAGAAGTGGCAGATTTAGTAAAGACTATTGTGGATGCCCATAATCCTACCTGGATGGATCTCCAGCAGTTAATGGGAACTTTATTCAATCCTGAAGAAAGAGAAAAGATCAGGATTGCAGTATCAAAAATTTTGAAACCTGATCTGCCCCAACTCCATACCTTGGAGGAGTATGTGGAAGAAAAGTTCCCTGCCAAGGATCCAGAATGGAATCCCTATCTTCATCTCCAGCAAATCCATGCTTATCAGACTTTAGTAATTCAAGCAGTCCATGCAGCAGGAAAGCCAGCTGTAAATATGTCAAAACCATCTCTGGTGATACAAGAAGCCACAGAGACTCCAAAAACCTTTTATACCAGGTTGCTTGGGGCTTATCAGATGTATACACCAATCGATCCCACAGAGCCTGACAATGCCAGGATGCTTGCTATGGCATTTATCTCCCAAAGTGCCCCTGATATACGAAGGAAATTGCAGAGGCTAGAAGGAGCTTTAGGGAAACCCATGAATGAATTGATGGAGGTAGCTCGAAAAGCATTTGTTAACAGGGAGAAGGAGGAGGAAAAGAAAAAGGATTTAAAAATGCACAAAAAGGCTGAATTGCTGGTGGCAGCAATGATGGGAAAGCCTGAAAGAAAGGGAAACAATAAGGGCAGAGGGGAAAGAATGGGTTTAGGATGCAATCAGTGTGCCATATGTAATAGACATGGCCACTGGAAGGAAGAGTGCCCAGAACAGGAAAGGGAGAGAGATGAGGAACACATAGGGGTGGGTTTGTGAAGAACTCCTGAGGTAGAATAGGGAGAAGCCAGGGAGGGAGAGGAAGAAGAGGGTTTTTAAGACCCCCTCCCTTCGTAGCCCTGCAGAAGAAGAATGGGGCTGAGACCAACCAGGTTCGGTCTGCCTTCCAGAACCTATGGTCGACTTAACTATAGGAGGCAAACCCATTCCCTTCCTTGTTGATACTGGAGCCACTCGCTCAGTCCTAACCCAACCCTTAGCCCAGAAATCCCCTTACTCTATTAACATACAAGGAGCAACAGGAAAAGTACTACAACAACCATTTTTGGAACCTTAGTATGTTATACAGGAGGAAAGACCATAACTCATCAATTTATTTATATTCCAGATTGTCCTACTCCTCTACTAGGAAGAGATCTGCTAAGTAAATTAAGGGCACAAATCTCTTTTGAAGAAGATGGCTCTATGAAAATGGCATATGGTAAAGTTAAATTAGAATTGCCACAAGAAGAAGCCTGGAGAATGATGATGCTGACAGGAGAGCCAGGAGGGAATGCCAGATGGAAAGAATTTGATGTCCCCCACCTGTGGGCAGAAGATAATCCCCCTGGTTTCACCAGCCATCACCCCCTAAATATAGTAGAAGAGATAACAAATAAAATGCCCAGAAGAATCAGGCAAAGACTGTGATAAAAGGACTGTGATAAAAGCTATTTAGGAAGTAATAAACTTATATGTGAAACATAACATTGTAATACCTACAGAATCCAAATGGAACACCCCAATTTTGCCTATTCCTAAGGGAGATGGCTGCTACAGGCCAGCACAGGACCTAAGGATCATTAACAACTCAACCATGACCATTCATCCAGTCATTCCAATCCATATGTAATTTTGGATTAATTCCTAACACAGCAAAATGGTTCTCAGTGGTGGACCTAAAAGATGCTTTTTTCACCATCCCAATCCACAAGAAGAGTCAGCACTTATTTGCATTTGAGTGGAAAGACCCAGAAACAGAGAGGAAACAATAATACACTTGGACAAGGCTGCCCCAAGGATTTAAAAAGCTCCCCAACTCTTTTTGGTGCTGCCCTGGCAAAAGATTTGGAGACATTGAAAATTCCCCACCCAAATATGTTGCTCCAATATGTGGATGATTTACTGGTGACAGATCAAACAGAAACTGAGTGTTGTCACAATACTAATGAATTGTTACACCTGCTACAAGAAAAGGGTTACAAGGCCTCTAAGAAAAAAGCCCAGTTAGTATTAATGAAAGTTAGATACTTGGGCTATAATGTGGAACATGGAAAGAGAACTTTAGGACACGAGAGAAAGGTAGCTGTCTGTCAGCTACTGACAACCAAAAATAGAAAAAAGCTGAGGGGATTTTTGGGTGCAGCCGGCTTTTGTCGCATATGGATTCCCAAGTTTAGCTTAATGGCCAAACCACTGTATGAGGCCACAAAAGGAAGTGAAAAGGAACCATTAAAATGGGGAAGTGAAGAAGAAAGTAGTTTCAGAGCTTTGAAAAAGGCACTCATGCAAGCCCCAAGTTTAGGACTGCCAGATTTAGAAAAATAATTTCAGTTGTTTGTAGATAAAAACCAAAACATAGCAGTGGGAGTCCTTACTCAGAAGATGGCACCTGGCATCATCCTGTGGCCTACCTCTCAAAACAGTTGGATAATGTAGCAAGAGGCTGGGCAACATGTCTCAAGGCTGTATCAGGAACAGCATTGCTAACACAGGAAACCACAAAGCTCACTTTTGGTCAGGAAGTGGAGATTTATACCCCACATGCACTCAAGGCAGTTCTCGAAACCAAAAGTCATCTGTGGTTAACCAATCCCTGAATGTTGAAATACCAAAGCTGGATTACACATAACCCGATGATCAAGATAATACAATCAAATTCATTAAATCCAGCTACCTTACTACCAGAACCAGATCTGGAGACAGAGCATAACTGCATTCAAACAATTGAGGAAACATATGCCAGCCGACCAGACACGACTGATATTCCCTTGGCAAACCCTGACTTTACCTTATACACTGATGGTACTAGTTTTATGGAAAAGGGAATCAGGAAGGCTGGATATGCAGTAATAACTTTAGATGATGTGTGGGAAGCTGAACCACTTCCAACAGGAACTATTGCTCAACTGGCCGAGTTACATGCATTGACAAGAGCTTTAGAACTCTTTCAAGACAAATGTGTTAATATCTACACAGATTCAAAATTTGCCTTTTTGACAGTGCATGTACATGGAGCACTCTATAAAGAGAGGGGTCTCATAACTGCAGGAGGAAAAGACATTAAATATGGACCCCAAATACTCAGGCTATTGGACAGTGTGTGGGCTCCTAGGAAAGTAGCTGTAATGCACTGTAAAGGACATCAAAAAGAAGTCTCTGATACTGAGCAAGGAAATAATAAAGCTGATAGAGAAGCTAGACATGCAGCATTGAAGAAATTAACTATACAGGCAAACTGTTTGACAATATGGACCCCAGATGATCAACTCCAACCAAACTATTCCCAAGAGGAATTGCAACAAGCCCAAGAACTTGAAGCAACGAAAGAAGATGGGTGGTGGATCCTGCCAGACCAACAAGTTTTTGTTCCAGCTCATCTTGCTTGGGATGCTGTGCAACAAGTACATAAGCAATTACACTTAGGAAAGACTGCATTAGCACAGGCCCTACAGATGGAAGTATAATTAATTTAATTTTAATTTTATTAAATTTCTATACCGTATACATAAATAAAATCCACAGCATTGCTGCCAATGTCTGTGCCAGATGTGAGATTTGTGCTGCCAATAACCCAAGGCAAGGACCACAAATCCCTCAAGGACACCAACCCAAAGGAAATTACCCATTTGATTCTTTAATGATTGACTTCACAGGCATGCCCCAATCAGCTCCTTATAGGGCAAAGTTAGTCATCATTTGTACCTATATTGTTGGCCTGAGTGCATTCCAACAAGGACAAAGAAAACCACTGAGGTTGCCAAGGCACTCCTGCAAATTATAATTCCCAGATATGGACTACCATCAAGAATATCTTCAGATAATGGGCCAGAATTTATTCACAAAGCCACTCAGAAGATTGCTACAATGCTAAGAATCATGTGGAAGCTTCATTGCAGTCTGCACATCCCCTCTGGTGGTCGGATAGAGTGTTGCAATTGCACCATTAAAGAGAAAATAGCAAAAATCTGTCAGGAAACACATCTTAAATGGCCAGATGCCCTTAACATGGCTCTGGTTGCTGTTAGGTGTGCTCCACAAAAAGATTTAAAAATGTCTCCATTTGAGTTACTCTATGGATGAGTACCCAATCTGCTGAGACCTCATATTCAAAATACTAGTCAGGTAGCAGATAAAGTTAAACTGAAACAACTACAAGCCCTTAATATTGTAGTCCGAAAATTGCAAAGGTATGTTTTGTCTCAAAGACCACATGTACTTGTCACCCCAACACATAATATCCAACCAGGACAGGAAGTGTGAGTGAAAGGCTGGAAGAGGGAGATATTGGGCCCAAAGTGGAAAGGGCCATATACTGTTGTTATGTGTTCTCCCCTTGCTATTAAGGTTGCTGAGATGAAATCATGGCTTCATTGGTCCCGAGTTAAGCTGGCTGCCCCAACAAGGTGAAAAGTGAAAAGTGACCCAACCCAGCCTCTAAAGTAAATCATCAAAACAGAACAGAGGACTCTCCCCTTCTGGTCTCCTTTTAGCAAAGGCTGTTGAGACCGTGGTGGCACGACAACTTCCCCAGCATCTGGATGAAGCTTTGTATTTAGATCCC